>JAHTLZ010000010.1:5994040-6006285 GCA_023846285.1 Phrynocephalus versicolor
CGAATCAGATGAACAGTCAGTGCATCTTTGTCATAAGAAGGGCAAAACAGAATACAAATGATGCTGGTGTTTAACTCCAACTCACCAATCACAAAACAAGGCTGCAAGGGAGGGAGATCAGAAAGATTTTGGTGATTTGCAGTTCACTGGCTTTTAAATCCTTTCCGCCTTCTCTCTTTCTAGCATTTAATTAGGCCCTAAGCAATCTGCCTGCAGACTCTCTCACTTCCACACATCAGTACAGACAGCAGCAGAAGGGGGATTCGGTACTTTGAAAGATCGGCTGGAGCAAAGTTGTGCTTTTCCTTCACAGGACAAAACTGGGAGCATTCCAGGACCCCACAGAAAAATAATGCCTCTCCCCCACCCCAAACCACAACAGTCGTACTAATCGGGTGTTCTTCACTGTGAGCATCTTTTCCAATAGTTTCTGACCATCATGTAGAGAAGATACACATATATACACACATCAATATCCATTGGAATCTCAAAAGCCGTAGGTGTTGCTGCATAGAGATTTCCCATGAGCAGACGGAAAACAATTGTGCATGGCTTATAGTACACAACAGATCTAGTGGACCAGATGCAGGGGAGTGGTATCAGGAGAGAGATATCTAGTCTCATGCACTCCCAGGCACATATGGTGGGGCCACTGTGAGATACAAGAAGCTGGAGTAGATGGGCCTTTGGCCTGATCCAGCATGGCTCTTCTTATGTTCTTATGGAGATTCCTTCTTGATTCCTAACTCCAGTGGTTCCCTACCTTAGGCTCGGGTCACACAAGGGGGATGGTCTCTAGTTTATCCCCCAGTATATTACCTTTGCCTGTGCAAATCTCCCATTTCTACCCTTTGCCAAGGCTGTGCAGCTGAGAGTTTCTTTGCCTTTTGGTTTGCCATTGTAAACAAAATTGGTTACGTTGAGTCCCATGTCAGGGCATAAGAGGAGAAACAGATGAAGCCCTCTCAAGTCCAGGATCCCCTTTCCTTGGGGCCAGACCAGATGCCTTTGGGAAGGCCACCAGGAGGACACCAATGTGGCAACCCCAGGGCTACCCCACTCGGGCTCCACACTGGGGATAAGCAGAGCAACGCTCCTCCAATGAAACCAAAGGATTTTTAAAATTGAGACAGGCCTTTGTTAGCTGAGAGCTTCCTTAGGACAGGATGCTAACCAGATGTGCCAGTTTCCATCATTCTTGAGATGAAGCATGTTGTAATTTCAATTGCAGTCTTGCCCTGCATGAAAGGTCACTGCGCTTCAGTGGTTGCAACCTTCTTTCTTTAGCAATACCGTTGATGGTGGTGTTATAAACCGCCTCCTGTCCCAGTCCTGGGAGAAGGCGGCTTATCCAACAACTGGATCGAATTAGCTCAATCCCCACCCAAGCCACTCACATTGGTGGCTGCAAACAGCTGAAAAGCCCTCTGTCAGGTCGTTCCTCCTTGCCGACTGACTGCTTCTGCTCTCCTCCAGGTCCGGGCCAGCGCGATCGCACAGGATGCTGACCAAAACTACGATTACGCCAGCAACAGCGTGATCCTGCACCTGGACGTGGGAGACGAAGTCTTCATCAAGCTGGACGGAGGGAAGGTGCACGGCGGGAACACCAACAAGTACAGCACCTTCTCTGGGTTCATCATCTACCCGGACTGAGCCCGCTTCCTGGCTTCTCTTCCCCCTCCCCTCGCCTGCCCCCTACTCAAAACCCTCCTCCCCCACCCACTCCTTCTGGTCAGCTTTAATTCTCCTCGGCATTACCACCTCCCTGGATCTCGGGAAGGGAAATCTCTTTCATAAGTCCTCCTGATCCACCAAGACCTGGAACAGAAAAACTCTGGGGAGGTGGCAACCATTCCGATGCCCTCCCCCCCGGCCACATTTGCCCCACTACAGAGCTAGCAGGGGACAGCTCGATGTATGGATTTATGGTGCATGGGGGAAATCAGGGAGGGGGTGGACACAGGGTAATATAATATCATCATGGGTGGTGGTGGGGTCCTGGTCACCTGAAGCAGCGACTTCAAAAAGAGGCAAAATCCGGGTGACTTGAAGTCTAAGACAGGGTCCAAACCCCACAAACTGATTAGGGGGCCTGAGTGGTCCATCACCCCCCTTCCCCAAGAGACAGTTCTAAGGGGCAAGAATTTGAAGAGAGGCACTTTTCATGTGGACTTCCTGTCACCTCCAAGTGAGCAACAGCTACCAGAATGGCTTTACTTGTATTGTATCATATATCATTTCCCCTCCAACCAGCTCAGGAGAGGTCAGGGGGCATCGCACATCTCACAACAGTCCTGCAAGGGAGCCTGAGGCCCAAAGTCAAGTCACCCGGTGAGCTTTAGGACTTGGCATGGGGTTTGAAACATGGTTCCCTTGGTCCTCGCTCAGCCCTGCGTTGCCTTGGGTGAATTCCGGAAGGCTCCTCAGTCCCTTTCCCCCAGGCCAGCTGGTGGAGCTGTGTGTCTATATAGGTGATACGTGTATGCAGCAGACGCGTGGCTTTTTATCCAGTGGAGCAGGTAAGAGCGGAGGACGCACTCACACTGCGGAGGTTAGATTCCCATTCCTATCCTCCACAGGAGCTTTGTGTTTCTGTCTGCAAGAGTGAAATCACAGGAAGGGGCAGTTTCTAGGCCCGGAGGGTGTTCTGTCCCAGCAACTGGACAGAATCAGAATGAACACTCTTATGAACACCCCCTGTGGCAGGGGTTTCCGCAGATGAAGCCTGCTCCGTTATACCAGTCAGAAGAAACGTCATCAAATGGTAGGTGTACAAGCCCCAGATTTCAAACCTGCACAGGCATCCAAGGTTGGCAAAGCAGCTGCCCTTGGGATGGTCCTTAGTTCATCTGCATGAAGATCTAGACAGAGTGTCCGTATATAAACCTTTGCCTGAGCCCAATGGGGGACACAGCACCTTGATGTAAATATCTCATTGCAGCCATCCTGTCTGGTGACATTGAAAAATGAATTGGTCTCTGTCACAGATCCTTGTACCAAGAGTGGTGGACTGGTGACCCATCCTAGGCCAGAGATGGTGACATAATAAACAGTCTGGCCATGTGCCCCAGAGAGAGTGTCTGTTCTGGTATCATTCCTACTGCTAAAAAGTTAATAGATGACGGGATCAGGGGTATAGTCCAGAAAACCACCCTAGCCACTCTAATATTTAGGAAAGTTACTTTTTCTCAGTTATAGCTCCCACATCTCCCAATTGGTCAGGGTGAAAAGGAGATTCAGTGTGCTACAGTCCTGAAATACATGGCTGTATTACAGCGCATGAATAAAACACTAGAAATCCTCAATACCATAAAGAGAAGAAAACTGCAATATTTTGGACGCATAATGTGCAAGGAGAAATACCATCTGCTGCAGGTTATCCTTCAAGGAAAACTAGATGGGAAGCATGGCCTGGGGCATAGAAGAACATTCTGGCTTAAGAACTTAAGCCAATGGTCCGCAGTCAACACAGCTACTCTGTTTAGAATTCCTTTAGATAGAAACCAGTTCAGGCTACAGATTGCCAACATTCTACGAGGACATGGCACTAGAAGAAGAAGAAGAAGAAGAAGAAGAAGAAGAAGAAGAAGAAGAAGAAGAAGAAGAAGACAGTTCTGAAAAGTAAATTTCCCAAGTTCTGAGGCCCTCCGATTTGTATAAATAGTAACACCATGGCAATATGCAACTGCCTGTTCATTCTGTCATAGTACACACCATATCAACCACACAAGGACATGTGCCATCATAGTCAGATTTTGGATATGCACCAATTGCCAGCAAAGCCCACCAATACATACCACTGCCTTAGCATCAACAACCAGATTACTATGCCTGAATGGCCAAGCCATTCCCCCAATCAAATAATAATAATAAAGCAAAGTGTGCTAACCCATAGCATTCAAAGGTGTTTACAGTTTCATTATGCAGGCTATAGAGTGCTGCAGCCTCCCTTGCTACCTGGGTCTTCAGTTTATTGACCTCAGAAGGGTAGGAGGCTGACTGAACCTGGAACTAGCTAGGTAGATTAAGCAGAGTTTAACCACTCCGCCTTGAGGGCATAGCACCTCACATATGCCACCACACCACCACAAGCTCCTTCATAGACCCAATATAACTTTATGATGCCATTGCCATCTCACACAGCCATACCACGAGGCAGAATAGAGCATCCGACTTCACGTAGTACAGAATGGGGTGTGATTGTCTGACACAGACCTGATCAATTATTGGAGTCTAAATTAATCAAGTGCTGAATCTTATTTGCAAGAAGGACACAATTTGGGGCAGCAAGACATCCTTGATGGCAATGCAACCCAGGCACTTTCCAAAAAAATTATTAAAAACCATGCTTTTGTCAGTGAAAATAAATGCAGCCAATTCTTTTCAGCACACAGCCAAGGCAAGAGCACATGGGGGTGGGGGTGGGGAGCTAACAGTTGACATACCCCAATCTCACACACCAAGATCTGCCTTCCTTGGCACCAGGGTCTAGCACTCCACACGTACATGGAGAAGGGGGAAATACAAGACCATATTTTCATTGCAGGTCTGCCTAGCCACAGCATCCACCAAATATCGGAAAGAAAAAGTAAAAGTCCACTTCAGTCCCACTTCTCTGTATTTCTGTAAGTCTGTAAACGTCTTTTCCAAAGGTGCAGTCCATCACAGATACAACTATGCTCCTGGTCCTGCATTGTAATGTGAACACAAAACGCCTACCTTTTCACCTGCTATGTGTACAGATCTGTGCGTACTACAGTGTTGCTGCTGCTACTGCCTGGTTGTCATTTATGCAGGGTGAGCTGAAACCCTGGAACGTGACTGTGTATGCAGGTACCCACCGGGACATGACTGCAAATGCAGAGCTTGGGGTAGTGAATTTTTGGGCTACACAACCCAGAGACCATCAGCCAGTATGGTCAGTGGGGAGATTTTGGGAGTGCTAGTGCCAAAACACAGCTTTTTAAAGCTCTGTGTAAATATCTGCCTGGAGGGTGTTGGGTGGGTGGGTGGGGGGAGTGAGCTCCAGTTGTACAGAGACAAAGCTGGATCCCCATCTGCCCTGCTGAGGGATGGATTCACGATTCAATTTCACATCCCCAAATGCAAACAAATAAAACAACCCTTTTAAAAAATTATTCATGGTGACTCTCACATTTTTTTCCAGCCTCGTATATCCGGGCAGCTATGCCTATTTGGACAAGAGCTCACACAGGCAAATATCTTTCTACTTCGAGATCCAGGATATACATGAATTTGCACTTCCTACTGGCAAGTGTCCAAACTCAGAGAGATACATACCTAGGTCAAATGTATGGGGTGAAGGAACCAAAGAGAAGCTTGAAACAAAACAAAAATCATGCATGAGCAGACAAATAAAATAGCACATTAAAATGGGCATCACATACACGATGTGCATACATTAATTTGTGCACTGGTTTAACAGTTTAGAAAACCCAAATACTGTACTGTATATAAATTGGCAAACACAACTATGTACATGAGCCTGCATGTATTTGAGCACAAGCCTAGTCTGTCTAATTTCTTTCTACCTTTATATTGCCACAGTATATATTTTCTCCTCCTTATTCCAACCCGGGTCGCTTTCGTCCTTCTGCCTCTTCTAGTCCTTGCCCTTTTCAAGGGCAGAGAAAGGACCCCTACGATTGCTAACTAACGGCTTCTCTCGCTGGACCTCACCGCGGCCTTGCTCTTTTGCACCGCTACCCCCCCCCGGCACACACACACTGCCTGCCTCTACTTTTGTTAGCTTTTTTCAAATCCACTGAGGAGCTGGACAGTGGCTGGTCCAGGCTCTAGAAACAGAGAGCTGCCAGAGAGGCCCCAGGGCATGGCTGTCAACTCAGCACTGGGGTGTGCGACTTTGCTGCTTGCAACAGGAACGCCACTGGGTCCACATGACTGTAGGTCTTTAAATTAAAGGAATCTCTGTTTCACCTGTTAAATAAAGATACCATGGGTGTGGGTGGGTTTTTTTTTAAACTCTCATCCTTTTTTCTTCTTTCCTGGTTTTAGCTCAGTAAGCACCACATTTGCTGTGCTGAATGCAAATGCTGGTATTTACCAAGCAGCAACACAATCATTTGCATGCATGAGTAACTTGTGTGTGTATATGGGTGTAATCCCAGATACACTTGCATGCTCATATAGGCATATGGTCCCACCCAAGAGTAAAGCCCACCCCCAGAACTTTCTACATGTGTATTTGCACATTCATGTTTCCCCATGCTCAAGTGTGATCTTTTATGAGATACAGTACATCTTCCCTCACCACCCCTTAGATTGCTACAGAATCCTTTCATAATCACCTTCTCAACTAAGCTCCAAACAAACATAGGGGCCTTGATACCAGGCGTGGAATTCGTTCTTGTTGTTTTTTCACCATATTGACCTATTTCTTTTCTTTTCCTTATCATGTTTGTGGTGGTGTGCTTTAGTAAGCAGAGACGGCAACCTAAGGATGCTTCTGAATCTCTTTCAGAAATTCCAGAAGCACCAGGGGAGGCCCCGAGGTACCACCGGTACATGTGTTTCTTCTTATTTTGCACAACAAACCACAAAAGATATACACATACACAGAACAAGCTCTGTCAGGTAAACCCCAAGCATGCAGTCTGATAAAGAGAGTAGATACACGCCACTGTTTCAGGCTGCAGATGAGAGGTACCATCTGCAATATCACTCCTTTTGATATCCGAAGGAGGAAAAAAATAGCTTTGGGGTCAAAACCGTGAACACTTCAAAGGAGGAGGGGGAGGTAGAGGCACACTCAAAATTCATGCTACTGCAGTCCAAGCGGTACAGTCCCTCTCCTATCACTGCCGCTTCACCCTCACCCCCCTCACTCTCAGCTGCAGGTCTACAACAGGTCTTGTGCAAAGTACTTAAGAACAAGAGGATTAACTTCGTGGGAAGCTGCCTTGTCCATCGAAAGACTACCACAGTGGCACACCCACCCATTCCAGGGCAGGTTTTAATGAGCAGAGCTACGTCATCAGATACGTGAAGGCGTCCCTACTAGGGAGAGACACTCCCCCAAATATTATTATTTATTGGTCACATTTCTACTCCACATTTCCTTCTATGAGCTCAAAGTGGCCTATGCAGCATTATTCTTAATCATGGAAAGGGCTCTGTGAGAAAGAACAGGCCAGGGGAAATGATGGGCATCCAATCAAGCAGGATTCAGAACTTCTTGAATCTGAAGTAGGGTTCTGTAACCACACCACAAAAGCTTGGTGAACATGCCAGTGGCACAGGAGGCTACAGCCAACAACAGACAAAGAATCCACACCGCCTCTGCCGGCTCACAAGACGATATCCGCTCTCCCCCTGCCGCCCAATCCACTCATAACAAATACCCTTGGGGGGACTCTGAGCAGCCTGGGCTGACAGTTCCTGTGCAGTCGGAAGGGCCTCCCCTGAGCTCCCCTCTGCATTTCTTCTGTCATCCATAGTGACACGTTCCTTCCTCTCAGGCGCTCTCTGTTTCGGAAAGGGAATTCATAGCGGCGGCTTTGCATGGGTGGCCTGTGTGAACGCATGTGTGTTTGCATGGCCGCCTGAACGCCCTGTTCAGAAAAATAATGATATAGCATGGCATACAAAACCACTACCAATGACCGGTATCAATCAAGAGTGCAACTACATGGTCAAAGGCTGCAGGATTTATTTATTACCCAGTAATGGGTAAATCTGAAGTATTTTTTTCATTGCCTGCATGATGCAAAGGCATCCTCTCATTCTTTCCTCTCCCAACCCCCCTCCCTTCTCCTATTCACCAAAAGTACTCTACGGCACTTGCTATTTCTCTGCTGCCTGTGCATGATACAGAGAAGGAATCCTGGGCAAGTATTGCCAAAGGACTGGGTTTCCTGCCCACCTACGCAGCAAGAGAGCCATCCTTGTCCCACCCCAACCCTGCAAAAAAAATGTGACCTCCATTTTCCCAGAAGCTGCTTCCCTCCGGGCCAGGAGTTTGTTTCCTACCCTTCTGGGGTCAACCACTTGCCTACACTATAGCATAATCTCTGGTTCCATCTAGTGGCCAGTATAGGTATTACATGACAGGAATGTGTATTTGTGTATTTTTTTTAATTATTTTATTTCTCCAGGCTGTGGAGAAGTGAAAACATGGGTACTGATCCTATGGCAATGACAGTCCTACTGTACTGGGCAGCAGCAGCTAGTGACCTGTAAGTCAAGAGTGACAGTAGCTGGTAAAGTTTGGAGACCACTGCCATAGGTACCATATTTTTCCATGTATAAGATGCCCTCACCCTCATGTGTAAGACGACTGTTTGCAGAGACAAGATCTGGGCCATTTCACAACCGTGCTGCTCTCTCCTTGGCTTACTTTCACATATAAGAAGCCCCTCAATTTTTAGTCTCACCATTTTAGATAAAAAATATAGTCTAATACATGGAAAAGTCTTGTAGTTCTGGACCAGGGGACAATTCCCCCACCTTCGCATTATTTCCTCTGCCCCAATTGTCCTCCATTTTTTTCTTATTCTGAATATGTCCCACATATATAAAATTAGCAATAAGTCACCCTGTCACTGTGTCATTGTTATTAATCACCTCCTTATTCATTCCCCCTCTTGAGTCCTGGAGGTCTTTTGATCAGGTTGCAAAAAACCTGAAGATAACGGACAACCCCCCCCCCCAAGCCTCTTTGTGCCTCCCTAATGTTGTAACAACTGCAGGGGGGGGGGCTTGATCAAGGGACCTGTGGGACTCAGAAGCTTGCTAAAGAAAGAGAGATTGCTTTTATGGCTGGGAAGAGAGAAAGAAATGTATCTTGGGGGGGAAAAGAAAAAGGATGATGTTTGTAGAACAGCTGAAGCAAGCTCGCTTTCACATAATGCAAATCTCTTTATTAGACTGCACATCTCAGAGATTGGGATGGGACAGGAGAGAGAGAGAGAGATGTCTAAAACACATGGCCAAGATGGCTTTTCCTTTTGGATTTCTTCATTTCTCCCTTGGTAGTAACCCCCCGCCTATCGTGGGGTTTAGGGACCCACCTGACCCGCGATGCCTGAAAATCTGTGATATGCGGGAGCAGGTGGGGTGGGGGTGGGCAATCAGATTCCCCTGCTGCCGCCGTCGTAGAAGTCTTGGGGCGGTGCACACCGGCAGCGGCAGGGGGATCTGACCTCACGCCGCCGCCCGCCCCGAGACTTCTCGTCCGGGGCCGTCTCCATTGAAATGCATTAGCTCAATGCATTTCAAAGGAGAATTTTTTCCCCATTGGAAAACATTGGCTCAATGCATTCCAATGGGGAAAATTTCTCCTTTGAAATGCATTGGCTCAATGTATTTCAATGGAGATTGCGGGGCAGCGCCCAACGCCGCATCCCGTGCTTTTCCAAGAAGCCTCGGGCCGCGTGGGAGGACTGCGTGGGTGATTGCAATATCCAGGCTTCTCGGGGGAGTGGTAGGGGAGCGGCACGGGGCCATGCGATCGCCCCCTGCTCCCCCCAGCAGCCCTGAGGCTTCTCAAGGAGTGCGCAGGGGCGGCGCGGGCCGATGTGATCGCCCCACCCCCCGCCCCCCACACGGCCCAAGGCGCAGGTACTGCGATCCTGCGATATAGTGGGACCGCAGTACCTAACCGCGAAATGGCGGTGGGGGGACTGTACTGCAATAGCCACCTTGATGTGGAGACTTGCATGGCTGAAAAAAAAGCTTCCCACGGAAAGGAGTCAGGTATCATTGTGGGGCATGGGAGGGAGGGGAGAGGAACACAGCATGGGAGAGAATAGAAACGGTTTTTTAAAAATGGATAAAATACAGAAGATATTCACACAGAAATGACAAAATAAAGATGGGCAATGTTGTTTTTAGGGCACTCTAAAATGATCTAGCGCCTTAGCCTAGATGCCCTAAGCACATCCGATCTTGCCTGATTTCGGAAGCTAAGCAGGGTCGGCCCTGGTCAGTACTTGGATGCGAGACCACCAGGGAATACCAGATGCTGTAGGCACCTGGAGTAGGAACTGGCAAACCACTCCAGTATTCCTGCA
Organism: Phrynocephalus versicolor; assembly: GCA_023846285.1. Taxonomy (NCBI): domain Eukaryota; kingdom Metazoa; phylum Chordata; class Lepidosauria; order Squamata; family Agamidae; genus Phrynocephalus; species Phrynocephalus versicolor. Next base: position 6,004,096 of record JAHTLZ010000010.1, read on the forward strand.
AAGAAAACTCCATGGACATGGGGTCACGAAGGGTCGGTCACGACTATAAGGTCACAACACACAAAATGATCTAGCAGACTTTTTTGGAGTACTAAAATGGCTTCTTTACCATATCGCAAATGGCAAAGATTGTGGTGGGGTGGCAGAGAAACAGAGAAGTCCAAAAATAATAGCCAAGGTTTATTTTTATAACTTCTTTGTTTCTTTCTTGATGTCTCAATTACTCCAGCACCCAGACTAACAAGGAGATCTGCAGGACCCTTAACGTTTGCCAAGGAATGGAAACAGGTACTGTTTTAGACGTTGGGTTGCACAACTAATCCATCTAGGGTCCTTCCAGGAAACCTACATTTTTTATCCTTTTTCTTCCTTTCTCTGCTAAAGCCATGAGATATTTTTTCGATACAATCCAGGATTAGAAAAAGACTAAAAAAATAACGCAAAATGAAACATAAATAATCCAATCTGTGATATCCCTGCTCATGAGTAGCCTTGAGTTCAGTGAGGCTGATTCCTGGACAGAATTGAGCCCACAACTTTTATCCTTTTGTCAAAACTTTCATGGGTGAGATTCAGATCTTTTTAAAAAGTCATTTTTGGGCCACCCTTGCAGGACTGTGAATAACTACTTCCACTAAAAAGGGAAGAGAGATAATTCGACAATGAAAAGAGCCATCAAGACCCAATTCACTGCTATGAATCTTGAAAAGGGGGAAGCAGAAGCATCATGTTGTCTTTTGGTCTGGTCCTGATTCTACATCATGTGTGGTGCTGTAGGCAGAGGCACACTGCCACTAGATAGCAGGCTGGATGAAGAAAGTAAGATGGAACAGGACACCACCTTGTGTTGTGTGTATATATTGCAATAAGAGGGTGTCCCGCAGGTGTGAAACCCTAGAAAAAGGGAACAGCAATGCAGTAGAATAAAATGAAATAGAAATTATGCCCTGCTTATTTCCGTTTGTATCAGTGATGAGCCATTGCATTAATCTACTAGTTTAGCACTAGATTGAAAGGTGTTCCTAGGGTATGTTGAAGAGGCGTGTGTGTCCAAGGCATGTATCCCTTTGTTTGAAGAACTGGGGTGCGATATCCATTCCACAGTTGTAACCTTAAAACAACAGCCCTAATGCAGCCTGCATCTTTCTGGACTTCCACCTAAGAAAAATATGCCAAGCAAAGTCCATCTTGCCCAGAATTTTTGGACTTTACATCTAATAGTAACTTTCCTGGCAAAATCCATCTTGCCATAAACCTTTGGACTTGTATTTTCTTCACACTGGTATGTGCCTGACAGAGCAAATGGCCCTGATCCACAAAAGCTCACAGACTATATGTGAAAGAGAGAGAGAGAGAGAGAGAGAGAGAGAGAGAGAGAGATTGTGGTCTATAAAAGTATTGCCTACTCTTGCATTTGTATGTTTGTATTTCTTGTACTTTCTACTCTTGTGGGTAAGTATGTTTGTATTTCTTGACATGTTTACAAGAACTCTGGAGAACGGCCACCTTTTCCGCAACACTGTGTAACCCTTTCCAAACCAAGGGGTTTCACAATGAACCATAAAAGCACTGGCAGAGGCAGGACCAGAGGCAGGAAGGAAGGGGGGGGGAAGATGGGGCTGGCAACTGGAATGAGGCTCACAATGTTTTCAATATGATCAATGAATTCTCAAATGAATCCACAGCCCCTGTGTGGGCACCAATTGCCGTTTCAAACATAATGTAGGCTGTGGATCAAATCCAGTGTAATCACACCTTAACTCACACAACTGAGAGTACAGCCCTCTTATGCACACTAGGCTGCCAACGTTCAACATATTTGTTATGTTGCTAGGCATGCAGGTTCCCAGATTCTCCTAGTTGTAGAAGGGTGTGTCTGTGCACTACACTATTGTTCTCGCACTGGAAAGGATCCATAACAATGGCCCTCTTTGAACAAAAGGCGACCTGTGTAAGTTGTCCACATGCTGCATGCATGCATATAGCAGACCGCAGAGAAATATGCCTGCTAAATGTATTGCTCTGAAACTACTTCCATGCAGACAGCCATGTAAGGAAAGGTATATCTTTCTCAGGGCTGCTGCATGTGTGTCCCTGGACACATCTGTGTGGAGACTCACCCTCTCTCTCTCTCTCTCTCTCACACACACACACACACACACACACACACACACACACACACACACACAC
>JAHTLZ010000010.1:6012041-6054119 GCA_023846285.1 Phrynocephalus versicolor
ATCTATCTATCTATCTATCTATCTATCTATCTATCTATCTATCTATCCTACAGTGATACCTCTTAAATAGAGCAGCCCTATCTAAAAAATCAAAGAAATAAAGAAATAAATCCAGCAAATAAAAAAACAGTGGTAAGTAGAGCAGACTGCATCTAAAATTTGTAAGGCAGCAGTTAAAACGCTAAAGGTTTTTTGCTCTTAAGTCGAATTGCTCTTAAGTCGAGCTGCTTGTAAGCAGAGGTACCACTGCATATTAAATTGCAGCAATTTGTTTGTTCTTGGCTGATACTAAACAAGTACCTTACCTTGACTACTTACTGGAATGTGTTATATTTTTGTGTATATCTTGGGTGTTCCAGTCGGCTCCAGTTGGTGGTCAAGCTGAGGCCCTACTAACTGGATTGTTCTTGACCACTTCCTGGATCCTGCTATATTGATGTTTAGGTATCTGTCTGAGGAGCTCGAGAAGGTGGTAGTTTGATTCCTAAACAGCATTCTTTTGTTGTTGTTGTTGTTGTTGTTTTTGTTGTTGTTTTTGTTGTTGTTGTTGTTGTTGTTATGTGCTGTCAAGTCAGGACACCCTTTATAGGGATTTCAAGACAAGTGAGATCGATATTTAAAGCAAGGCTTTTCCAGGTCCACCTCCCCAGTGGCTCTCCATGACTGATCCATGACTCAAACCTCCATCTCCTGAGTCCTCACCCCACCATTCAATCCACTACTAGGGCACGCTGGGTATCCTGTTCTCTTGCCTCAGTATACATTTGCATATTTTTTTAGGAAAGATGAATACTAAATACCAGCCAAACTACTCAATGCACTCGATGTTTTCAGCATGAGGTTCTTGAGTAAACAGCCTAAAGGTGCACCAACAGCCCCTTCCTGCTACATTTGCGTTCCGAAGCAGCCAAATTGTTCTGCTCCCCCATCAGTTTATGACCCCCTTCAAAAGGAAAGTCTCCCTGAGCTCACTGATGCAATGAAACTTCAAACAAGACAATAACATGAATGAACTGAAATCGGTTTTAAAATAGCCTTTGCACTATTATTTTATTTGTTTACTTTATTTTAGAGTATTTTTACCTCACCTTTCTCCTTGGAAAAGGACCCTAGGCGGCTTACAGTCGATGGTGTGGTATATAAATAAATAAATAAATAAATAAATAAATAAATAAATAAATACAACAGTATGATAATTAAATAGTACAGTATATTGGTTTTTCATTTCGTTTCATTTTAAAATTCCTGTAAAATCTTTCTCCCATCCTTGTAAAGGTGACTTTTGGAGATGGGATGGAAGGTATCAGAGGGAGCTGGCTTCATCTTCTGTGCTTGCTTCCTTCCTCCCTCCCTCCTTCGTTCTGTCTAGCATAGCAAGTGGCCCCCTCCTCTTGCCAAAGGGAAATTGATGCTGCAGAGGCAGGGCCTATATGAGGCATTAAAGGAAAGGAGAATCCATAAATGAGAGCTGCTGCTGGGCTGTTGTGGGAGGAATGCCCTCATGCCTTTCTTGGTAGAGACGGTCCTAGAGCCGTCTCTACCAAGAGAGGATCTGCTTCTGGGGATCATGGCACCAGGATGATGGGCCCTGTGTGCTGGCTGACTGACTGAGCTACTGGGGCTCCTGGTTTAAGGAAGCTGTGGCATAATCCTGCTTTTAAGTTCTCATTTCTGTCCTGGACCAGCGAGGCAGCTGTGTTATGTCCAAACCCATCATCATTTTCATATATTATAGGTCTGTCCAAAAAGCTGTGTCACTGAATAGAGGCAGAAAATAATGTTTAGGGGGTTAAGGTGGTATGAAAGAGTCACTGTCACCTGTAACACACCCTCTCTTTTCTTTTGTCTCTTATTAGCATCTCTTGTCCAATGAAGGGGCACTCCCAATGTCATAAGACCCATATGCCATGACCAACAGAGAGACGTTGTTCATATTGCTGCCAGTTCTCTTCAGTATCATTAGCTGTCTCCAGCCATACGTTCAAATCACATTACAATATTACAAAGAGAGTCCTGCTTCATTCTTCTATTGAAGACCCATCAAATCCCATTTCCCATCATAAGAACATAAGAAGAGCCATGCTGGATCAGGCCAAAGGCCCATCTAGTCCAGCTTCCTGTATCTCACAGCGGCCCCACCAGATGCGTTTGGGAGTGCATGAGACTAGATATCTATCTCCTGATACCACTCCCCTCCATCTGGCCCTTGAAGTACCCCGGTTTTAAGCCTGGAGATTACACAACTCCATCATGGTTTGTAACCTGTGATGGACTTTTGCTCCAGGAATCTGTCCAATCCCCTTTTGAAGGCATCCAGGCCAGATGCCATCACCACATCCTGTGGCAGGGAGTTCCATAGACTAACAACACGCTGGGTGAAAAAAATATTTTCTTTTGTCTGTTCTTACTCTCCCAGCCCTCAATTTGAGTGGATGTCCCCTAGTTCTGGTATTTTGTGAGAGGGAGAAGAGATTCCCTCTATCCACTTGACTCATGCCCTGCATTATTTTGTATGTTTCAATCATATCCCCCATCAGGCACCTTTTTTCCATCATTGTTCTCCAGCTTGGTGCTCTATGCATATTTGAGACTACAGTTACCATACTTCCTAGTCAGCATGACAAATGTTGAGGCACTATGAGCCCATAACACCTGGAGGGCGCCAGTTTGGCATGGCCCACCCACCTAAGTGTAAATCTCAGACAGCCCATGTATTCCTCTTGAACGCCAAGAGACATCATGTCCTAAAACTACCCTTTTTGCCTGTGGTTAGGTTTACAGAGATATTAGCTCCGCGGGAAATTCCTGTCATCTGTGTTTGTGTGGATCTGGTTAAAGAAGCCCCACAGCAACAACAAAAATAGGAATGACACCACACAGTGATGTGGCTCCTTCTGCTTCATCGCCCACAATAACCCCACAGTCACTATTTGAAGTTCAGAGGTGGAAGGGGCTGCGCGTGGAGTCATTTATGGGCCTATCATCCCCTTCCCTCAAAAATAAACAAACAAATAAGCATCTCCTTCAAAAATGGTAGAAAATGTTTCGCTGCTGGCTATAAAAGAATGTTGTGTGCTTTTTTTTAAAAAAAAACCCATTATTCCATTAGAAACGCATAATTATATTATTCTCTCCCTTGAAAGAAGAGGTGAGTGTTTACATTTATTACAGGGGAGAGAGGGTGAGAGAGGGTGAGGAAAAGATGGATTCAGTAGGACTGGACATATCCTCTGGCCTCCTTCTGTCTAACATGTCATCTTTCTTTTTTTTTTTAAAGCAATGTATTTGTTCTTCACTGAAAGCACTTCAAGGGAGCCTTGGAGGCCAAACTTATTGACACTTTTTTGTGAAGTTGACACAACCGCCCAACCCCCATCGCTAGCTGCTAACTTGGACGTGGCTACCATCTGGTGGTCATAAGATGCCATGGGCACTGATGTCTGCTGCAGCTAGAAGCACAGCGCAGGAAAGAAAGAGATAACAGGTTTGAGTTCGCAAACCTTTTTCTTCTCTCGCAAGATGGCTGACTTTTCAGTTATAGACAGTCCGCTGGTTATAAACGGGTTGCCTTCTTGTTGCTGCTAGGTGCTGCCAAGTCCGACGTGCCCTACATGATGTATTTGAGAATTGGCTTTAGTAGTTCCACATGCACACCCCAGTGAGTTCCCTTGGCAGAGTTGGGGAATTGAACCCAGATCTCCTGATACCTAATCCATTATTCATTTATGAGTACTCTATAGATGGGCTATCAATGCAACAGTAATAATCATCTTAGGACTGCAGAGCTGGGAGGGACGCTTAGGACCACCGACTCTAGCCGCTGTCATGGAAACATAGTGGGTGGGATCAAACTCTCAACCTCAGAATCTGCAGATACTGTACTTAAGCCACTGAACTATCCAGCAGTTCATGATGTGCTTTCAAGTCAGAAGGGACTTGCAGTGACTCTTAACAGGACTTTCAAGGTATGTGAGATGTACTTTAAGGAGTGGTTTTGCCAGTCCCAGCACCCCCAGTAAGTTTCTATGAGAGAGCAGGGATTGGAACCCAGGCCTCCTGATCCATTACTCTATCTACTAGACTATGTTGTACCTTAATTTATTTCAGAGAAACAATTGAAAAGAAAAAATGCCTTTGGTAGTTTGTATATGCGTGCATGTTGTTACATGCAGCCAGGTTGCCTCCAATTTATGGTGACTTTATGAATAACTGATTCTGAAATGTCCTCTCCTCAACATTCCTTCTCAGCTCTGGTAAACTGAGCTCTGTGGCTTCCTTTAGGGAGTCAGTCCATCTTTCATTTTGTCTTCCTCTTTTCCTGCTGCCTTCCACCTTTCCCAGCATGATTGTCTGTTCCAGAGAGTCATGGTTTTTCATGCACAAAATAGGAGAGCCTCCATGTCATCATTTTTGCCTTCCACTGAGACTTCAGGTTTGATTTGCTCTGTCACCCACTTATTTGTCTTTCTGGCTGTCCAGGGTATCCTGCAAAGCTTTCCTCCAGCACCACATTTCAAATAGATAATTTAAAAAAAAACAGCTTTCTTAACTGCATATTTCACACCTATACATGGCAATCAGAAATAGAAATGTGTCAATGATCCTAGTGTTTGTCTCTGGTCACACATCCTTATTATGTGCTTTCACGCGCGCACACACACACACACACACACACACACACACATACACACACAGAGATTGGTGCAATGGCAATGTTGTCATCAGCAGAATGTTATGAAGTTTAGCTGTGGGCAGCCTGAGTGATGGTTGTGCTAATGAAAATGTAGGTATGTCCCGAAAGAAGTAAAAAAGAAAAATCAATTCTAGTTGTGTGTACCTTGTTCTGCCTTCCAGACTCCACTCTTCTGGCAGATCATAAGTGGTGCATATCATTTCCATTTTGAACATTTTGACCCCACTTTTCTCCTTGGAAAAGGACCCAAGGCGGCTTACAGTAATGAGGGACAATATACAGCCCAGAACATTTAAGCACACCAGATAATGGTCTGTCCATGACAATGGGACTACAGAAAGTTCTTTTACCTGGAGGTTCCCACTATCCATACCAGGGCAGAAGACCAGGTCTAAGGTGTGGCCTGCAGAATGAGTAGGGGCAGACACGATTTGAGACATACCCACAGTTGTCATGGAGGTCATGAAATCTTCGCAAACCCCTGACACAGCTGCCTCAGCATGGATGTTAAAGTCCCCCAGCGTAATGAGCCTTTTGAATCTTGAGAAAATTGCAACATATTGTGATATATAGTAGTTCCCTGTTTATCTCGGGGGTTAGGTTCCTACTAACCACCCGCAATAAAAGAAAATCTGCAACATGCGGACACCTCTGCTGTGGCCTGCCCAGCAGGTGTAAGTGCAGGTGCCAAGGGGGTGCAAGAGGCGCCGTGCACCTTTCACCCTCCTGGCACCTTGGAGACCTAACCTGCAGGAGTGGGTAAGTGCAGGTGCTTGCGGCACGCTGGTGGCTGCTGCTGCCTCACAGAAGCCGTGATTACGGAAGAGAAAGTCCTGCATGGCATTCAAGGTGGCCGCACTGGAGTAGGAGCCGATGCTCTATAGATCAATACTATTTTTCCTTTTGGAACAAATGTGGCAAAGGACAGGGGACTTTGAGCCTGCAAATAGTCTGCAACTCCAATCATGCTTGTTTTTTTTTTAGGGTGGATAAAAAAATCATTTTTTTAAAAAAATCAGATTGATTTATAGCATTATTTATTTTAAAAACTCAATTGTTTAATTTATAGAAAAAATACCCATTTTTAACATTTAAATTGTGAATTAAATCAGTTACATTGAAATCTAATCCACTCTCCATCTTTTACATGCTATCACTGACCATGGGCCATACCAGTTGGGACTGCTGGTTGCTGGACTCCAACAATACCCTAAATAGTGCCTGACTCCTATCTCCTATTCTGCCTTCTAGTTAACCTACATTGTAGTTTACAGCACAGAACTTAGATATTAAACAAAAAGGACACCCCATGCTCTGTGGGGGCAAGCCCAATGAAGACTCCTGGGGGATGTGAAAACTTGGCTTTTTAACAATAGTTCAGTGATGCAGTAAACTTTAAAAATATTAGAAGCATTGCCTCCTACCAACCCAGCATTTTCTCTCAACATGCCTTCATACCTGCCGTTCCTCCCCTTCGGCACATCCTCCTTCTACAAAGCTGCAGGCCCTGCTGTGATTTTGCTGGGCAGCAGAGGTGAGGTAGGATCCTCCCTAGAAGCTGCGTAGGAAGGTGGTGGTTCCGGCTGGTTCATTTTTCAATGTGTGCAGGAATGAGTAAGAGACCCATTCATTCTCATTTTGCCCCTAGACGAAAGAAGGTGGGCGTAAAGGAAACTAAACAGAAACACAGTGTAATTCTTCACTACCCATTGGGCAGGACAGCTACAGTAGAAGAGAACCAGATATCAAGGAGCAGAACCCAACATTTGGTAGGTAACTACCAAATAACCCTCACAATTGGGAAATGCAACCATTATCCCCTCCTCCATACCCTTAATAATAAAGCTAGCATTATGTAGCTGTTGTGTCCTATAGTTGTGCTGAGGTTTGGGGGCTGTTTGGCCGTGTTCTGGAAGTTTTTCTTCCAGAGAGAACTCCTGGTTCCGTGAGTTCCTTGCCCTCTGAATATCCCAGCAACAGAGTCTGGTGAAACGTCAGGAAGAAAAACTTCCAGAACACGGCCAACCACCCTGAAAAACTCACAACTATCAGATCCTGGCTGTGAAAGCCTTTGGGAATACAGCTGTATCCTAGTTTGCAATCAACAACAGTCTGTTTATCAGATCAAAACATTTTTTTAAACCTAACAAGAAGTAAAGATAGACCTTTGTCTCTCACCTTGTTTGGGCATTTAATTATTACCAGAAAACCGATGCTCCATTAATTATATGACAGCTTTATATGCCACAACACCCAGGAAATGGCATGCATCCCTTTTGAAGAGCACTGTCTAAAGTTCTATAGGAATGTGTGCAATAAGGCTGAAATGTAAACCTGGCAGGAAAATAGTACCTGTGAAAGGGATCTGGGAGTCTTGGCGGACCACAAATTGAACATGAGTCAGCAGTGTGACACGGCGGCCAAGAAAGCCAACACGATTCTTGGTTGCATCAACAGAAGCATAGTGTCTAGATCAAGGGAAGTGATAGTATCACTCTATTCTGCTCTGGTCAGACCCCACCTGGAGTACTGTGTCCTTTTCTGTGCACCTCAATTTAAAAAGGATGTTGACAACCTTGAATGGGTCCAGAAGAGGGTGACCAAAATGATTGAGGGTCTGGAAGAAATGTCTTACGAGGAGCAGCTTAGGGAGCTGGGAATGTTTAGCCTTACAAAAAGGTTAAGAGGGGATATGACAGCTAAGTTTAAATATTTGAAAGAATGTCACATTGAAGAAGGGACTGGTTTGTTTTCCATGGCTTCAGAGACTAGGACACGGGGCAATGGTCTCAAACTTCAGGAAAAGAGTTTCCATTTAATCATTAGGAAGAACTTCATGACAGTTAGAGCTGTTTGGCAGTGGAATATGCAGCTACGGAGGGTGTTGGAGTCTCCTTCTGTGGAGGTTTCTAAGCAGACGCTGGATGCTATATGTCGGGAGTACTGTGATGGGAGTTCCTGCATGGCAGGAGGTTAGACTAGATAGCCCTTGAGGTCTCTTCCAACTCTATGATTCTATGACCTTTGAAGCAACCCCGCCCACCTCTTTTGCTTTTGCTTCCTTTTTGTTGTTGCCTTCTTCTCTCTGGTTTTTGTCAAGCACAAGCATACACTTGATCTGACTATGCCTTCAAGATTCTTCAAGAATTCTAAATAAACATGCACAGGATTATGCTAACAATGTTGTAAGTCAGCAAGACCAGCAGTCTTTTGTGGCTATCAATTAGTCAAGTACACTTGCCATTCTTTAAGACTGACTTCCAAGCTAATCAGGAGTTCTGGAAGCCAACTAGACTGGCATACTGCTACAAAATATAGAGAGAAGGGCAGAGTTTGGAATGCCCTACCTGTAGCACTTAGCTTTTGGACCAGCTACAGATCAGCTTCACTATTTTGCCACTGCACTTAAAGAACTGTAAAAAAAACTATTTAGAAGAATCTTGTATTCTTCCAGCAAAGAGATATGCCTGTCTAATAGATGTTCCAAGCATGTCTTCTTCAAAATTTCTTACCAGTGAATACGCTAGGATAAGGGAGATGAACTGCAAAACATCTTAAGGGCACCGTGTTGGGTCAGATGCTTCTGTCCCAACCTAATCAGAGCCAAAATGTGGCTCCATAGCTTCCCTTGACTGCTTAGCTTTAACACTTGACCTAGAACCAGAAACTGTAATTGAGGAACTGAGTATTCCTGGAGAACAAGGGAAGTCTCCATAGATTGGAGGAGGGCAAATCTTCAAAAGGGCGGGGAGAGAGGACCCAAATAATTACCACCCAGTCAGCTTGACATCTATTCCTGGCAAGATTTGAAAACAGATTATTAAGCAGACAGTCTATAATTATTTAACAGGCAATGCTATCATTACTAGAAGTCAACACCAGTTTCTCAAAAAACAAGTCATGCCAGACTAATTTGATCTCTTTCTTCCATCAAGTTACAGGACTGGTAAATGAGGGGAACACTGCGAATGCTGCTTATCTTGATTTCAGTAAGGCCTTTAATAAAGTTTCCCCATGATATGCTTTCAAAGAAGTTAGTAGAATGTGGGATAAACAGTGCTACTGTTAAGTGGATTTGTAGTTGGCTGACTGACTGTGCTCAAAGGGTGATCATAAATGGCTTCTCAGCATGGAGAGAGGGGTCTAGTGGGGTATCCCAGGGTTCTGTTCTGGGTCCAGTTATTAATGACTTGGATGAAGGAATAGAGAGTAGACTAATTAAATGTGCAAAGAAGGTAAGTGGAATCTCCTTCTTTGGAGGTTTTCAAACCGAGGCTGGATGGCCATCTGTCGGGAGCACTGTGATGGGGGTTCCTGCATGGCAGGGGGTTGGACTGGATAGCCCTTGAGGTCTCTTCCAATTCTATGATTCTATGAGTCCCACTTCTTTCAAAAGTGATTTAATGTATTTGCAGACACCATGCCTGTAACAAAACCAGGAAAACGTTAGCTACTCATGAGAAGGCTTCAAAAAGGCACCTTTTGTCTTTGGAAACCAGTTGCATGCAGATCATCATTTCCAGGCACATTAGGATACTTTAATTTAAATTATTTAATTAGTATTTTTAAAAAATATGTGTTTACGAACAGTTAATACAGCATTATCGTATTGTCTTTTGTAGCAAGGCCTTGTACTTTAACAAGCTTCCTTTCCCCGACTCCAGCCTTTGGTTTTCACATGCGCCGGGCATTATTTATTTATTTATTCATTGGCCAGGGAGCACTTTCCAAGACAAACAGGGATTTCAGCTCCCGGCTCTACTTGCCAAGCCTGCTGGCATTCAGGGTCCCACTGAAATCGGAGGATGGTGAGATCCAATGGCGGCCGTGGTTGCAGGGGGATCTCTAGTCCACTACGTTGCCTGATGAGGAACAGGAGAACACTGGTTCTACAACATCCTTCAGGAAGACAAAGGCCTCTCCTCCTCCTCCTCGAACAGAGCAGGATGTGCTGAGACGGGTACAAAGTGCTGGGGGAAGAGCAAGAAGCATTCGGTTGTGGGAAAAGGCACCACTGAATCAGGAAAACACGCTGTCCCTCCCCATTTGACCCAAAGCAAGTTGGAGATGATTGCCTGGCTCTTAAATGAAATTAAACATAACCAAAACAGCGAGGCTTCCAAATTGAGTTCTCCAGGTCAAAGAAAAAGAGCATTGGTTCCAGATCCCTGACCCACAGTGCAAGGAATGACTGTTTCCTCTTCAGACCAAATTGGATTAACAGGATGGCAACTGGAGGGGCTAAGCTGGCAACAAAAAGCATCAGGTTATTATGTACTTATGAGTGGTTGGTGGCACCTGCTGGTCCTATACAGTGCCTTTACTGCTGCAGATTACAGCTCTGAGCATAACTACCGCACCAAGGGGTGGTGGTTTTGCCCTGCATTTTAAGAGCTCGCATTTGTTGCAATTAAATTGTCAGTGGCGGGTCGATTTTTAACGAGAAATGGGGTCTTCAAAACACAACACTTCCACGGAAAAGCTGCGAACAGGGGCACAGGAAAAGCGCACATTCAAAATTGCCCCAAAGCTGCAAGAAAGCACAGGGAATACAATATTATTATTAAGGGAAAGAGCCAATTGTCGCTCACCACGGAACTAGCCCCCACCAGCCCCCACAGGTATGGAATACACACAAGTGACTTCACACTGAAGGCTTCTTAAGTTCTGCCTGGTGAATTTGGACAGAAAAGCGCTGATCAGTGAAGGTCTCTGACAAACTATTTAAAGTAGCATTCAAGTTTTTAACGTGCACTGGGAAATAGAACCTGTGAGGTGCAAATAAAAGAGGAGGAGGAGACAATAGTTCTAGCTGTAGTGCACTTTCAGAACTGCAGAATAGGATAAAAATTTCTCTCCAGAATGTGGAAAAACTATCCCTTTGTATATAAAAACACTTTACAGTTAGCTTAAGTAGAAAAGGAAAAGCATCATTATTTACAGTTGATCTTCTGTTACAATCAGAAGAATAAGAGAAAGATAAAAGAAAGAGATTGCAGCCTCAACCAGATGGGAGGCTCAGTCCACAATTGCAACCACATGGTTTTTGATCAGAAGTAGAAAAAAAAGGCATGTATGCTCCAGTCAAAAATCACAGAGGAAGAGAGCGAGACAAGCAAACAACAAAGCAAAGCAAAATCAAAGTGTTCTGCTTATATACTGCCCTATAGTGCTTAAAGCACTCACTAGGCGTTTTGCAATTTATTTATGCAGCCTACACATTGGCCCTCCCCAATGAATGTACTCATTTTACTGACCGCGGGAGGATGGAAGGCTGAGTCAACCTTGAGCCGGCTACCTGGGATTGAACCCCAGGTCATGAGCCAAGTTATAGCTGCAGTACAGCAGCTTAACCACTGTGCAACAAGGCTCTTCAGGAGCAAACTGGAAGGCGGCAAAAGCATGCTGCAAGCTTGGAGGTAAAAGGACCTTGCTAATAGGCTAAGGGCAAGACACAGTTACATTAATGTAGTAAGTCCCCTTCCTAGTGTTAGGTAGTAGTCAAGATTATTTTCTCCAACACAACCTTTGTCTCTCTCTCAAAAACAGTTGCAACATACAGTGCTACCCCAGTTACAAATGTGTCGGCTTACGAAAAATGTGGGTTACAAAAAGAAATTATTGGAAATAGAGATGCCTCGGGTTAAGAAAATTTTCAATGGAATGCCCTGGGTTACATTTTTTTTCCTGTTGGACATTGTGAAACAAGTGTTCCCCGGATGCATTGCACCCCCTGTAGTTTATGGAGGTGTGGAAGGAGTTGGAGCTGTTTTTTCATTGAGTTTTGGAGCCATCCTGGACATTTTTTGCAGTGGGTTTGAGACTTTTCAAACTTTTGGGGTGCATTTCTCAAGCGGTGGAAAGGTAGGGAGCTGATCCTCTATTGTTTCTGTACCTGTTTTTCTGCATTGGGGGGTGGGGGGGGGGGGAAACTTGACTTTTTTTTTTGCTTTTTTCTGACTTCTGGAACAGATTAATTGGTTTTCAATGCATTCTTATGGGAAACCAAGCTTCGATTTACAAATTTTCTAAGATACTAAATGTCCCGGAGACTGCATTAATTACTTAAACCGAGGTATCACTGTACTTTAGTTAGATCTTCCAAGTCCTGGAGATACCTGCGGTTACTCTGGCTGAATAAAGAGGACCGTTTTCCAGGCGTGTGACTTGCAGTCAGTCGCTAAGCCATAGTCCTTTGAAATGTTCTGCTCAGCAGGAAGGAGCATCTCAGCACCTGGAAATCCAGGCTCGACCGAGTTCTCTTACCCTCCTTCTTAGCAAAGCATGAGACAGACGACAATGGGACACCAAGGGAAGAGTTTCCGTGTCATTCATTGAAGACCCATCCTTTTGTTTCACATGAGGCTGAAAATGCACCAGGGTTTCTGAATCTTACCATGGTGTCGAGGGTCTCCAGCATTGCTGCCACAGGCTCCTTACACCGCAGTCTGGGTGGTTGGGTGGCAGGAGGGACACGGGCGGTATAGAAAGCACACTCATCATTCAGGCAGGCTTCCCGGAAGTGCTGAGGGGCACGGAGGACCTCACGGAGCCGGTGCTTGACCTGGTCTGCAGGGGGTGGGGTGGGGAGAGAACAACACAGAAGGAGGGTGGAGCCTGAGTAGGTTTGGCAGCCAGGCTAACAATATTTTTTCACTCAGCGCATTGTAAGTCTATGGAACTCCCTGCCACAGGAAGTGGTGATGGCATCTGGCCTGGATGCCTTCAAAAGGGGATTGGACAGATTCCTGGAGCAAAAGTCCATCACAGGTTACAAACCATGATGGAAATGTGTAGTCTCCAGGCTTTAAACCAGGGTACTTCAAGGGCCAGATGCAGGAGAGTGGTATCAGGAGACAGATATCTAGTCTCATGCACTCCCAAACGCATCTGGTGGGGTCGCTGTGAGATACAGGAAGCTGGACTAGATGGGCCTTTGGCATGATCCAGCAGGGCTCTTCTTATGTTCTTATGTTCTTATGTAACAAGATGGTCCCCTACACTTTTTGAGCGAAATCACTTCTGGGGTTCCCATCCTGGGGGTATTTTATCTTGCTCCCACCTACCCTCTTCTTATGGCACCCAGGCTAGGCTTAGCAATATTTGGCCAAGCTTTTAATAGGGGTCAATGCAAAACAAATACAAATTTAAAATTTCATCATGACTGAAACTTCATCATATTCCTATACTTATTTTTCATCTTTTTTTAACTTTTTATTTATTCCGGCTTAACACAAAAAGAAAAATAAATGGAACTAATAAGGAAAATAAAAATAGGACAGAGCAAAAAGAATCAAACACTAAATACGATGTACATCTCAAATTGCACAAAATAAACCAGTGTAGACCTTCCAGATGTCCAAGAAAAGGTCCTCATTAAATGGGCATTTTTTACGATACATCTTCAAATGTAGTTAGCACTAATAGGTCTCACTGGAACATGGTGTAGTGGGTGGTGCATGTTTATCCTTCCAAGCAAAGAGTGCACTGATCAGCTACAACATTTAAACCATCTGCCTAACGTCATGTAGGTCCCCCCTCCATGCTGCCAAAGGGGCTCTACGCAGCATTGAGGCATGAACGCCACAAGACCTCTGAACGTGTCCTGTGGTATTTGGCATCAAGACATTAGCAGCAATCCCTTTAAGTCTTTCAAGTTGCAAGGTGGAGACCCTGTGCATTGGATCTAGTGTTCCAGAAAACCCCACAGATGCTCATTCAGAGGGATTTGGAATCTTAAGGCTACACCTTGACTCTTTGTCATGTTCCTCAAACTGTTCCCGGACAATGTTTGCATTATCTTGCTGAAAGAGGTCACTGCCATCAGGGAACACCATTGCCACGAAGGTGTATGTGTGATCTGCAACACTCGCTAGGTAGGTGGTGCGTCAGGGGAGCATCCACGTGAATGCCAGGGACCCAAGGCTTCCCAGCAGACCCTTGCCCAGAGCATAACACTGCCACTGCTGGCCTGCCTTCTTCCCATAATGCATCCTGCTATCATCTCTTCCCCAGGTAAATGAGGCACCTGCACCTGCCAACCACCCAATCCCAAAGAGAATGTGATTCCTCAGAGCAAGCAAATTTCTTCCATTGCCCCTATGGGACGGTTCTGACACCTGCATCCCCATTGTAGGTGCTTTCAGTGATGGACAGTGGTCATCATGGGCACTCTGACCAGTCTGCAGCTACACAGCCCTGTATACAGCTAACTGCAATGCCCGACACCTTCCTATCATGGGCAGCATTACATTTTTCAGCAATTTGAGCTACAATAGCTCTTTTTTACAATTGGACCAAATGGGCTAGCCTTTGCTCACCATGTGTATCAATGACCCTTGGGTGCCAGCAACCCTGACACTAGTTCACCAGTTTTCCTTCCTTGCCTCTCTTTTGGTAGTTGTTAACCAATGCATACTGGGAACACTCCACAAGACTTGGTGTTTTGGAGATGCCCTGACTCAGTCGTCTAGCCATCGCTATTTGGCCCTTGTCAGATAGTGGGTGGAAAGTCTACAGTTATGGTCAGGAACGTACAAACAATTCTAGTCTAGTCTATTCAACATTGTAACAAAGGCTTTGTGGTGCCACTGGTTTTCTGAAACCTTATCTGACTGATAGTCAGTTTACTCAATTCCTCATTGCAGGTGCAGAGGTAACAAAAGCTAAGCTGCTCAAGAAGGGAAATTCCAGTCTACATCCCATCCAGTATATAAATCACCGATTCCTAGACTTCTTTGGACGACAGTGTGAACCCACCAGCTGGCAGGGGGATTCTGGGAAGTGGAGTTCAAAGCAGTAACCGTTTTGACTCTTGCTCATCCCACATCATATTCTCAGCCTCCACAGAAGAGGAATCAAGAGGGTCTACTTTACCTGAACTACTTGTATTAGATGAAGGGGGATGGACCAAACACACAGAGGGGTTGGGACCGACAGGGTGCTGGCAGCTGGTGGTGAGCCTTGTGCCCGGTTCAGATGAGAGCATCCCAGCAGACCCAGGTACCGGCTTGCAGACATCAGATCTAGGATCCTGCCCAGGTGTGCAAGAGAGACCAGGATGGGGAGCCTCCAAAGCAGGCGAGGAGCGAGCAGACAAGAGTTTGTGCAACTTCTCCAGTGAGGGGGCAACATCCGGGTCCGTGCTGCTGTCCATCTCCTGCTGCAAGAGCTGGGCCAGGAGCTCAATACGCTAGAGGAGGAAGACAATGCAAGGGCAGTAACTGGGCAGCTACTCAGAGCAAAACCCCTCAGGAACTTTCACCACGGTGGCACCACCAACACCCTGTGCACTGCGTCCCAGATTTCAAAGAGAACTGGAAGCTTTCCACGTCAGCCCCTCTTGTACATCTCTAGAACAATGGAGTTGGAAGGGGCCTAGAAGGTCATGGCGTCCAGCCCCCTGCTCAGCGCCATGGAAGATTTCAGCAAGGGCATGATCCACCCAGAGGTACAGCCAGAGCAACAGTGACCAAGATAGGTTTGCATGGTTCTCTCTGCAATCCATGAGGCTAGACCAGCCGTTCTCAACCTGTGGGTCCCCAGATGTTCCTGGACTGCAGCTCCCAGAAATCCTGGCCAGCTCAGCTAGTGAAGAAGACTTCTGGGAGTTGCAGTCCAGGAACATCTGGAGACCCACAGGTTGAGAACCATTGGGCTAGACCCTTTTCAAAGAAGGGAAAGGGCACCTCCTCCGGATGCTACTCCTGACCACAGGAACTCAGAATGCCCAAAGCTCCGTGCATCTCGCTGAACGGCCCAATTAGCCCTTTGGCTTCAAAGTTTGCTCACTTTCCCTGTTTCAATCAACTCTAAGCTTTGCTGCCTACGCCAATCTTACTACTCCTGGCTAAACCAAAATGGAGAGTACCTTGCCAGTCCCAGCAGCATTTTCGCTGTAAGGGCTGCCCCTTCCTGCCTAGGGGCTTAGCTTGTTCAAAGAGGTCTGCTACCACCACCACTAGTTTACAGATCCCGAGCGTCATTCCTGGCCAACATTATTTGGTTATCATTTTATCTCACATTTCATTTTCGGAGCTCAGGGCAGTGCATGGTGGCTCTCCTTCGATCCCAAGTTAACCTCACACCCGCCGTCTGGAGGAACAAGCTAAGCTCAAAGAGAGGGGCTGGGCCCAAGGCAGTCTCAACTGGATGAATTCCTGGGGCCTGGATTTCCCTAGATGGCAGGACAGCTGCCGGACCAGAGTGGCTCCCTCTAGAACTTCAATTAATACGCAACTGAAGGGCAACACTGAGTCCCTCAAGGCACCTGGCAAGAAAGAGAGGCAACCTTACTTAGCCCCACATCTCCCCCCCCCATTCCACCCGCCATTGCTTACCTGGAGCTTTCCCATTTCTGGGGTGACCACAGGAAGGGCTGGCCCTCGCCTCACCGTTGCCGCCACCTCTTCATCAAAGAGCCGCACAGCAACTTTCTCCTGCGCAGAAAGAGAAGGCCACATTACGTCCATGGGTGAAAGCTATTTGCATTGTTCCGCACTGACCCTCCAGAAGAGCTGGGGAAACCCTTGACATAACCTACTGGTTGGGAGAGGTTTGGGGTGAGACCCCAGTTGGTGACTTCTTATGTTAAGGGTTAGAGTTAGGGTTAGGGTTAGGGTTAGGGTTAGGTTCAGCAACATGATCTGAGTTCATGTTGCTGATTGGCCAGATGGCCCTTGTCGGCTGAACCTTTTGACTAAACTGTACACAACATGCCTGGTTTCTTACATAAATGTTTATTGCAAAAATATCTGTTTGTTTGTATTTCTATACCGCCTCCTTAGTGCAAACTGCACTACCTCCAGTCTTTTGGGGAACAGCCGGAACTGAATCCACTCACAGCATACCTATGAGCCTTATACTAGACATTCTCATAGAGGATCTTAAACATAGGACCTGAAGGCATTTTGGCAACGTACATCCAGGCATTTCCCCCTATGCAAACATATTTTTGCCCTACGTGAACACTTACCCAGGATGAGGGAATGCCATCCTCTTTAGGGCCAGGGGTGACTATTTGTGGGGTGATGCTGACTTTTGATGTGACCTGGAAAAGACAACATGGATGCTAGCGCTCTTTTCATAGCACTGCCCCTTGCTGCAATGGTTGAGACCCGCTTTACTCTCTACTCTCTCTTTGTGGCCAGCCTAGTTACAGTCTCTAGTAGTGGCTTTATAGCGCTACAGCCTTTCAAGGATCCTTGGCTGTACTCTAATGTTCTCGGACTACAACTCCCAGAAACACCGGCCAGCATAGCTGGTGGAAAAGGCTTCTGGGAATTTCAATCTAAGACCACCTGGGTTACTCAAAGTTGAGACCCACTGCTTTAAAGCATGGCTGGGAGAAAGTATGCCCTAGACCTGGGATCCTGGTTCCTATCAGGTGCAGACAGCTTGCCTAAGAGCAAAAGATAATTGGAATCTTTGTCCGCCAACAGTCAGTGTGTCAAGGGCACACATTAGTGTGCCAAACCTGGCAGCAATACAGTATTTATAATCTGATTTACCACAATTATCCAGTATCCTCCTACACTCCACCCAGCACTCGGAAGAATCAGCGGGAATCAACAATGCACCAAGCAGAAATTCAATAGTTAATTAGCCACAGATCAGACAATATCTCAATAGCGAGTCATTCCAAAGA
Organism: Phrynocephalus versicolor; assembly: GCA_023846285.1. NCBI lineage: Eukaryota > Metazoa > Chordata > Lepidosauria > Squamata > Agamidae > Phrynocephalus > Phrynocephalus versicolor. The sequence continues at coordinate 6,029,381 of JAHTLZ010000010.1, forward strand.
GAGAACATCCCAGTAGAATTGAGACAATTGAGAGGTTTGGGGGCAAAGTGCTCTCAGACAGCTAGACTGTTATTAGTGCGTGTCGGAAGATTCAAGTCCACCTACCGGCTGTGTTTCGGTTACGTGCTGGGCAGCCCCCCTCCTCAACTTTCGGCAGGAAGACGCAGGTGTCCGGTGGAATGTCCAGGGACTGGGGCGCTGATTTGATGCAAGAGAAAGTGTTCAGAGCATGAGCTGATCAAGTGACCGTCAAGCACAGGGCACAGAAATGAACAAAACTACCAAATAAAAGAGGGCTTGGGTAGCTCAGTGACGGAGCAGGTGGCCAACAAGGTGAGAGTTTGTTTTTCTTTAAAAACACCTAAAATTTCTATCCAAGAATTTTCAAGGTGGCTTTCACCAACAGTTTTTTTTGGCGGGGGCAGTGGGGGGGGGGGGGAATTAATGCTGTGAGCTAAGGCACAGCTTTAAAAAAGCATAAAAGCCTTTAAGAAGTAGAGATGGAAAGAGTAGAATGTGGCACTTATTAGCCTGGGTATCAGTCAAAGAAACCTCTCTGGGAAGCATCTGATACAACTAGAAAAGGCCCTGCCTTCAGCTGATCCCTGGCTAATCTGTGAAGATGGGAGCCATGTGGAGAAGGACCTCCCAAGGTGATTTTAAAGGGCCAGAACATTTGCATGGAAGAAAGTAAATACTGCAGGCTCCAAAAATTGCAGCAGGATCTAGAGACAGGACATCCACCAGAGGCAAGTGGACTACAGCTCTTGGCATTATAACTGGCAATACTAGTTAAAACTGAACCCAATCTGGAATATGGAAAAGGTACTTTTTTGGACTATAACTCTTAGCAACCAAGCCAACGAGGGAAATCTCAGAGCCACAGCCGGGGGGGGGGGCACGGCAAAAAGCAGAATCACCTCCAGGCTCTGAGAGTGCATATTCACCATCCTGACAAAGACGACTTAGGGATCAAAGGCCAGTGTTTTTTCTGTTCAACACAACAACCCAAAGGAAGCTGGCAAAGAGGCTCATTGACACAGTGAAATCTCTCCCCTCTCATGGATGGCTAGGACTTTCAGCCTACAGCAGCCTCCCTCCTTATCCACGGGGGATGGTACTGGTTGATTCACTTATCCAGTGTCTGAAAATATTAAACGTATTAAAAGAAAAATTCTAGAAGACCATGCTATCTCTAGTGTTTGCTATTGAAACGGGTAGGGCAACTGAGGGCTTTAACTCCAAGGGAAGGCCCAGAAAACAATAAAAAATAAGAACTGAGCCTTCTTGGCAGTGGCCCCTCACCAGTGGAACTCTCTACCCTCTAACATCTGCCTGGCTCTCTCAATGGCTATTTAAGCAGGCCTTCCCTGAGATTGGGGCACAGCTCTAGTGTTGTACTTCTAGACAACACTAGAGCCTGTAGAGGCTGGATGGCCATCTGTCGGGAGTTCTTTTCATGGGGTTGGACTGGATGGCCCTTGAGGTCTCTTCCAACTCTCTATGATTCTGTTAAGATTTATACTGCCTCTGCCTTTTTAATTAATGGGCTTTTTCATGTTATTGTTTATACTGTTTATGTTGTAATAGTTTAATTTGGTTTGCTTCACTTCAGGCTTCTTTTTAATGCATTTTGTCAACTATTCGCTTATTGTTGTAAAAAACCACCCAGAGCTAGTTGGGTAGTATAAAATCCAAGGAATAAATAGACTTTCTATGATCTGTACTTCTCAGCATCCACATGAGGCTTGGAACCAATGCCTTGTGGATATGCGGGTGCACTCAAGGACAAGCCAGAGCCCTGTTTATTCCTGCAAGCCACAGATTCCCGAGCTGACATGATCTGGCCAGCTGGGAAATGGCTACCTGTTTCTGAGTTCGAAAAAAGAGACAAGCTGTGGACATCCTTCTCCCCTTTCCAGAATGCAGGGAAGCTCCTTCTTTGGACTGTCAACTCCCAGAATGCCCACAAACTGGGCAAATCTGGGAACTGCAGTCCAAAAAGAGGAACTAGTCCAAGCTTGACCCTGTTTAAGCACAAACCGAGAACTGTGGGCCAACGGGGACCCTCCTAGCCAGCCCATAGGGTGAACAGTCAACAACCGGATATCTGTTGCCAGGTGTGATTGTTAGCTCAGTTCCTGAAGACTCTGGCTTTTCCAGACCTAGAAGATGGGGGGAGAGGGGAGAGGGGAGAGAGAGAGAGAGAGAGAGGCATTAAAATACACCATCTTGCTGGATAACTTGGTGAGTTGGGGACGTCACTGTGGAGCCAGAGGTGGGAAGTTCCATTCCCCACCATGCCTCCTGCATATACAACCGGCCTGTATGGCCTTGGGCAAGCTGCACGGTACCTGGGTGTGCCCAGAAGATGGGAAAGGAAAACTACTTCTGAATATTCAGTACCAAAAAAACTCTGGCAAGGGTCAACCTAAGGCAGAAATGACACGATACTGATGTCATCATCATCATCATCATTGCTGCTGCTGCTGCTGCTGCTGCTCCTCCTCCTCCTCCTCCTCCTCCTCCTCCTCCTCCTACTACTACTACTACTACTACTACTACTTGAAGATATGAATTGGGAGTCACTTCCTTTGATCTAGTCGGGCTGAAAACTCAGAGCAGTTCCAAGGATGAACAGGCTCAGCAACCCCAAAGGTTCACACACAACCTCTGCAAGTGATACCTTTAAGACCTTGCGTGAGGACTTCTGGGTAAATGCTGCTGTGAGCATTACAGTACTGCCCCCTTATCCTCTGATTCACTGAATGCGGATTCAGTTATCCGCGGTTGGTGATCAGCGGGGGTGGGGGGGGGGCAACAAGGAGGGGGAGAAAATAAAAATAAAACTTACTTTTTGCCAATACCATCTGCCCTCCTCCTCGCTGCCACCGAGAACCAACCAGGCACCCTCCAGAGGGATGGAAGACCTGCCTGGCCAGCCAGCCAGCCTTTGAACTTCCCGCTTGGGTCCAGGTGGACCAGAAGTTTTGAACCTCCCACTCAAACTTCCAGTCCACTGCCTGGGACCAAAGCAGGAAGTTCAAGATAAAGGAAATGGTCCCACCCAGAAGTTGTAGCACAACTCCTATCAGCTGATATTTACAAACTCTGGTTGTCGACAGCTTGCTGGGTACCATTGCTGGCGTCCCTTTTCCCCCTGTAGGAAAAAGCTACATCCTGGATCGGCCGAAGTGGCCACCACCATCTCCGCAATCAAAACAGGAGCTGCGTTCACTCCCTTCCCCTCCAAGGAGGTTTAACCCCTTTTAAGGGGTCCAAAACGGGGAGAAAAATCAGCCCGGTAAACAGAGCCCTGCTTGCATTTGCTGTGTCACTGTGACGTCAAACCGGAAGTCTAAATCTTAAGGGAACTGCTCTAATTAGAAATCTATTAGGCTTAGATGGAAAGTTTTAAACCTAAAGAAGACTCTATGTATAGACCAAGATGTAACCCTTTTATCATAGCCCTTAAGGTAGATACAATGTAGCTATAAAAGAGCCTTGAAATTATGTAAACTTGAGAGGAATAAACATGTTTTACTGATCGTTAAAAGAATAGGTAAATATGTTCTATTCCTCTACTTTTCTTTATTATTGCTTTTCACTTCTTTTATCTTTTATATTGGATTAAAGAGGAAATAGATATAATAATGACTGAGAAAGATGGGCATAAGCGGAGGTGGATAGAATATTGATGAAAACAAGAGGGAAATTAAATATGAAAATCTGTTTTTTTTTAAGGCATGGAAATGAGAAACAAAACATGTAGAGCTGAAATGATGGTAAAATGATTGTGAGTGACCCATGTGCCACGACATCTATATACACATTTTGTGTTGTGCAAAAAATAAATAAAAACTATTTTTTAAAAAAAAGACCTTTCGTTGAGAGACAGGACACACGACCAAATTTTCCTGTTGAGGATGCTCCTGTACGCGGTCCAAGGGGAAGGCCATTTTCACCCTAGAAGGAGAGAAAGAATCAGTGCCAAGCCCAGTCCCAGGGGATGCCATTTTCAGGGTGAACCCTGCATCAGGCTGTACACGAGTTTCTAAGAAAGCACTTTTAGGGAGAGGAAATTAGCTGGCAGGCACATCATCTGAGCTTGGAATTCCCCCCCACCCCCTAGACTGCAACTCCCATAATTTCTTGCTGGCCAGTTGGGTGATTCTGGGAACAGCAGCTCCACAGAATAATTTCATTAAATTCTGCCCAGAGTCCAGCCATCAGGAAGTTCAGAGACGACAGCATTTCTGCGTGTGAATGTAGGAGTACGTGTATGGATGTTTTGTTCTTAAATGGTAGATTTTATGTCTTAGATTTTATACTGGAGTGTGTGAATGAGCTGACTGGATGGCACATTCAATCTCATTGTATTTATACAATGACAGTAAATTCCATTCCAATTCCATTTCGTCTGCCAGCATTTTGTGTGCCAGGTTCCCCATCTTTAAGCGTTTTTCTGTCCTTAGCCCATAAGTCACTCCTGTACAGATTCCTGTACAGACATTTTACCGTAAACTCTTTTTTTTTTTTTTACAGCCCAAGCTGCTGCCAAATTCTCCAAACGCTTTTCCACATAGGAACACAGCGGGCAGTCCAACATTTCCAGCCTGTGCCCTTTGGGACAAGAAATGTTCCCTTCTGCTGTGCCCCAGCTGGGCGCTCCGGGTGGTTCAGAGGGGACCCCGCTTCTTGACAGGGCCCCCAGGTGCCCCTGTGACCCATAAGCAACAGACACACCTCCCCCCCCCCACAGGCCTTACTCTCAGAAAGAGTGTCACACAAAAATTCGGACCAAGGCATGAACCACTTCTTAGGAACTCTTCAATGCGGTATTCTGAAAGTCAACACCTTCTCCAAGCATGGATTCTTATCCAGACAAAAATGACACCACCCAAATACAACAGGAAAGGATCGCACTCCCCTTAGCACACAAACATAAAAGAAGCTCATCAGAAAAGAAAAAGAACATGTTGCAGACCGACCTCCCTCAACCAAAACAAACAAACCCATGATGACTGAGGATGACTTTTGGTCACCAGAGGCATTTGCTCGGTTGTGGAGGACAGGAGGGAGGACAAGTGCAAGAAAAAAAAATAGGTAGCTCTCCTACACCCAAGCCAGTACGGCCAAGCTCAGACGGGTGGCAATAGCTTTCCAGGGTTTAAAACACGATCCCTTCCTAGTGCCCCCTGGTGGTGTCCTATCCAAAAACACGCCCGGGTTTCTTTCCAGTATCAGAAAGAAACCACAGTGGTACCTCTTAAAACAAAAATAATTCGTTCTACAGGCCAGTTTGTTTTTAAGAAAATTTTGCCTTACGAAATGTGGTTTTCCATGGGAATCCATTGAAAATGGATTCATCCTTTCCGGAGGTTACGGGTTGCATTGTTTTACAAAAAAAAAAAATGTCTTATGAAACACGGTTTCCCATAGGAATTCATTTGGAATGGATTAATGCATTCTGGAGGCTAGAATAAAGACAAAAATAATCTGGGTACACGTGGAACTTTTTTTGTCTTGCAAAGCATCCTACAGGGAATTTTTTGGCATGCAAAGCATGCCTATTCCTGGAAAAAAATTCTTCCTATAAGTTTTTGTCTTACGAGGCATTTGTCTTAAGAGGTACCACTGTAGTGTGTTTAGGGTGGCAAAGGGTAGGTAGAGAAGGAGTATCAGAGATGGGCAGAGCTGGCCAAACAGCACTCTGTATGCCACAGTATCTTCTTGCAGGTCCCAGTGCATTGTTTTGACCCTGCCCTCTGAACAGTGCGAGACTGGAGACCTCCCTCTGAACCATTCCAGTGATCTAAAAGTCATAAGGGCTCTTCCTCTAGTGGTGGCCAAACTTTGGCCCTCCAGATGTTTTGGACCACAATTCCCAGAATCCCAAGCCTATATTGCCAGTGACAAAGGACTGTGGGAGTTGCAGTCCAAAACATCTGTAGGGCCGAAGTTTGGCCACCACTGCTCTACTAGGAACCTATTAAGCATCATATCAGCATTCCAGGAAAAAGGTGAGACGGGAGAGCCCAAAACCGCCATGTCCAGGATCGGTGCTAATCCCGGCAACCACCACCCACCATGGTAACCATGGTGACGGAGAGTGGGTCTGCAGATACCCAGGCCTTTACAGAAAGCCAGCCATGCTTGTCGGTGCTTACTTTGCTACTGCCACTCGTGAGAGGGTGCTTCTGAACATCTTTCACTGGCACCCGCTGGGCCAAGCTCAGCTTGCCGTTGGCTCCGAAGGCAAAATGGCTGAGGCCTACATTGGAGACGATGCTCGCTTTGGCTGCAGGATCTGGTACAAACTCCTCCTCTGCAAATATATGGGAGAACACAGTCATGGAGGGGGACAGAAGTGAGCCCTGGGCTGAGCTGTTTGTGCTCTGGCCGGAGGAAAACCAAGACCTCCACCACTGAGAGCACGTTACAAAGTATCCTGATTTGGACTGGACAGGATTCTGGCTGTAATTTCTCTTGCGAGCATCACAAGGTCCTTATGAAGGAGCAGCTTGAGGAACGCCCACGAGGAAGTGCTCAGCCTGCTGTTGTTGAAACGCACACGTGCTCTACCACTTACTTCTCTGAATGGTCATTATTAAGTTTATATCTAATGCAACAAGAAGGCAGGTCCGTTTGCAAGCCCAAGGGGGGAGGGGAGTCACATACAACCAGCAGATATCATTGCCCATCCAATGGACAGCAAAGAAAGTTGCTCTCACTCACCTTTCCAAGATGATCCTGCAGCATCTTTTTTCTCGGTCAAGTTGCTGTTAAAGACAGCAGAGTCACAGAAAGGTGAAAGCTTCAAAACAGTGTATGCAACAAACAGTCCCCCTTCCTAGCCTCTACTGGGGATTTAGGCTAGAATGTAGAATTTTAGGGCCATTACTGCATTTAATAAGGAGCATTACTGAGGAGCGTGATTGAGTGGCCCCACACCCCAAATGGACACATACAGGCATGCAAGCCAAGAGAACAGCAGTAATGGCTGGCTCTCCGGTTGTCTAGGGAGGAAGTGCAGGCATCACATCCACTGCGGTTGTGCACTCCAGAAACAGCTACACCCATTATATAAATATTGCTCTTCACAGAACTAGCCAAGGCCCAGAGTCTGGCTCAAAGGGCTCTTCCTCCACTGCCAGGCACTGAGACAGGAGGGTGCCTGGACCAGGGTCTGTGCCAGGGAATCTCCTAAGCACTCTGCCCACAATGCCTGACTACTCCTGGCACTTCTGCCCTGGTGAGCCTGGCAGTGCTCTGTTGTGGAGAGCTGGACTGGTGGCTTCCCAGGGACTGCATTCATTGCGCAGCCCAAGGTCTTCCTCCAGGGCAGCCTCTCTCTGCCTAACAGAAGATTCAACTTTGGTAGGGCAGGATACCCCAGCAAGAGGGTGGAGCACTAGGGAGCAAGGGAAAAAAAGAAGCAGGTGGCATTGAGCTAAATGCCAGAGAGGGGCACCCTGCCCTGCAGGCACCCCGTGTCTCCTCTTATACCACAAGATGTTAAGAAATCCAAACAGAAGGACGGGTAGATTTACTCATTGGGGACCGTGGCCTTCCTGGCATCCCCTCACAGTTCACAAACAGCACCAGCTGCCCTCACCCCACCACAATGGGCATTCAGGTTCTTCCCCACCACCACCACCTCACCTTTGCATTGGACCACTGGCCTTGGCAGCGCTGCTTGGGCATTCTGTGTTAGGCCTCCCTCCCGAATCTTGACACTTGCCAATGTCCAGCTTCTCTGCTGAATGGCTGGGCTTTGTCGCTTCCACCTGATGCTGATGTCAGACAATTAGGGGCATCAATCAAGGTTCTCCTAAACCCTGGTCTGGTAGCAGGAACCCCAAACCTAAATGGGACCGTTTCAATGCCCCCCACCCCACCCCTAACCAGACCTTCATCCTGTCTGCTGCCAGGATGAGGGGACAGCATATACTGCATTGTTCCCTCTATAAGACACCCCCATGTATAAGATGACCCCCAATTTTCCAGACTGAAATAACAGTTTCTTTCCTGTGAGGTTTTCTCATTGGCTTATAAGATGACCCTAAATTTTCAGTCTAACAGTTTTAGTTTTAAAAAAAAATAGTCTTATACATGGAAAAATACAGTAAGCTTTGGGCAGAACAGAACAGCCAGAGGGATCATGATGCCCCGTTTTTACCATAAGGGCAGGTTGAAAATATGGGTTGAGGACAGTCCCTTAACAATGTCCATATATAGAGGATTAGAAAACCATATCGAGATATACCGGGGGGGGGGGGCACAAGATTCTAATGGTATCTCAAAGATTAGCAAAGATTATTCCAGTACAGGCATCCGTAGAAGGCAGCCTCTTTCCCCAGATGCTACTTTTTCTTCTTTTTGCTGCAAAATACAAACATGGCTGTAGAAACCGGAGGCTAACAGGCTGCGCCACTCCGGCACAGACATTTAAAGCAGCGACCATGCATTACAGCTGCGGCAGAGCGAGCCAACTCGTTCGGCCAGGGTGGGATGGCACGTAGGCTTGCCTTACTCGAAGTAGCTTTCGCAAGAGCTCCTGTCACCTGGACATTCAGTGCCAATTGGGGTAATGATCCCTCCCAAAAGCTGCTGGCATTCCACTAAGCGCCCATAAATGCCACTGGCAAAATCATTGCATTTTGATATTTCGGAACTTGCCACAGGGCAACACAGTTCCAAACAGTTCCACAGATGCCAGCGGGGTCAGAGTTTGAGGAGGATGGACAGACACAGCCCAGGATGCTCCCAACTCCATTCCGCATATGTTCAGTCTCCTTGGAAAAGAAGAGTGACTTCTAATCGAGCATCTTCAAAGATCAGGGGGAACCTTTCAAAACCGTCTGCAACATCAGCCTTTTTTTGCAAATGCTGTTGTCATCACAGGCTCATCAGAGACAAGATAAGAACACAGCAGAGGCTGCCCACCTGAGAGTCAAAATTCTTGAATGCAGCTGAGAGGGCCTTCAGCTCCTGTGTGTTCAAGGTGAGGCCACAGGACTGTGGCTGAACCGTATCTGTGGTGGGGCAAGAAAGGAGAGGTGAAGGAACTGTGAGACATTTCAGAGCAACTTGCCCATGGCCTCCACTGATGGTTTCCAAATAATCCTAAATTGCACCCCAAACTGCAACGTGGGAGCTACACCATCATGCCTCCAACACTGTCCAATTTATTTTCTCTTCCTAGGGGGCCAAGTCCAGTCATACCTTTCAACGCTGATCTGGATATGTGAGACATACTCGCGAGATTTGATGCTGGGGCACCTGCGCATATGGAGCCATGGGCAGTCTACAAGGAAAGAAGAACACATTCAAGGGAAATCTCATCTTTATAATATAAGAATGGAGACCAAGTCGGGCAGGGCGCCCTCTCAGAAAGGCAAGAGAGCCTTGATTTGCTCCAAACTGCTCCAGCCACCGAGAATTTAGGCAGGTTCATCTGCTCTGGGGACATGGCAAATTGAATGCACACTCACAGCAAAACACATCGCTAATCTGATCTACATGGGGCATCCCAAGACGGCACGAGACTAGGACCAAGATGGCTTTTGGACGCTCATCAAAATCAACACTGAACACGCTCCCAATAAATGAAGTGGACCTGTAGGTATGTGCCACCCCTCATTGTCTGCGTACAAGAACTCCTGCAAATATAGCTGAGCCCTAAAATTATTTAGGAAGGTAACATGAAAACAAGGGGGTCAAAAATCTGCACAAGCTAGGCTGGCGCTTCAGATATCCTTTATTAAACACTCTGTTTCTTGAGTCCCAAGAGTACCCATTAAGTCTGGGCTACTGCCCAATGGTAGAACAGAGGTGCAACCTAGATTTCAAGGCATTTCAAGGCGGTGAGCAAGTGCACTCCAGCTCAACGCACAATGAAAACTCACCCCAATGCTGGCTGAGCACAGTCGTCTGCCTCTGAGAGGGACTCTGCGGGCCAGGCTGGGCTTCTGGGTTGCCTTCACCATGTGATGAGTGAGCCCAGTGTTGGACAGGATGCTGGCAAGAGCTTCTACGTCTGGCACAAACTCGACTGTGCTGGCTTCTGCCAAAAATAAGTAAGTAAGTAAGTAAGTAAGTAAGTAAGTAAGTAAGTAAGTAAGTAAGTAAGTAAGTAAGTAAGAAAGAAAGAAAGATGCTTCAGACATAGCCCATTACAGTTTAAGAAAACATCCATTTGGTTTAGAAGCATCCCTATTTTTCCTACTTTGAGGTCATTTCGGTAACTGGCAGCGCTGGTGCATATGAAACATTACAGGAAAGAAGGGTGAGGCTTATAATGAACATGTTAATGAAGAAGAACAAACTGAAATTAAACCCAGACAAGACAGAGGAGCTTCTGGTCAGTCAAACAGGAGACCAAGGGATGGGGATGCAACCTGTCCTGGATGGGATTACTCCTCCCCCACAATTGAAAAAAGAGGTACGTAGCTTGGGGGTGCTCCTGGACTCATCCTCGAGCCTAGATGCCCAGGTCACAGCTGTGGCCAGAAGTGCATTTGCAAAATCCAAACTAGTACGCCAGTTATGCCCATTTCTTCAACGAGTCCAGAATGCAGCAGCCAGATTGCTGACTGGGGTGGGTTACAGAGATCACATTATACCCATACTAAAGCAGCTCCACTGGCTGCCAATCACCTACCGGGCATAATTCAAGGTGCTGACCTTAACCTACAAAGCACTGTACGACCTGGGTCCTAACTACCTCAAAGATCGAAACTTGCAGTATGAACCGGCTCGGCTGCTAAGGTCATCAGGAGAGGCTTTCCCTTCATCCCGCCACCTTCACAGATACGTCTCGTGGGAACCCATGAAAGGGCCTTCTCTGTTGCTGCTCCCAGACTCTGGAACTCCCTCCTGCTGGTGGCCAGGACTGCCCCGTCTTTGCTATCTTTCTGGAAACAGGCAAAAACCTTCCTCTTCAGGCAAGCTTTCCCTGAATGAGGGACTTCCTACTATGTGACTTTATATGGATTGCATTGATTGATTTCATAGGAACACTAGTGTTTTCCATGTTGCTTTTCACCCCTCATAATGGATTTTTCTTTTCTTTCTGTGTGATCTTTGTAACTCTAATGTTACCTTTTAATGTTTTAAGATGCCTCTTTTAATTCCCTGTTCTTAATGTGACTATGTCTTAAATGTTGTGGGCTGTATATTGCCCCTAATTATTGTAAGCCACCTTGGCTCCTTTTCCAAGGAGAAAGGCGGAGTAAAATATTCATAATCAACAACAACAACAACAACAACAACAACAACAACAACACACTCCGCTCCAGCTTGAGGTACTTCTTTTTGCTAGATTTATAAATGTTTAGGTTCAACAATGAGTTAAATTTCAGATTTTATACTCACATCCAAACAATCCCCTGAGACCAAATAGGCTGTGAGTTAGACAGGCAGACCCTTCTTACAACCATCTAACGGTGTTTATAGCTTCAGGCACATGTTAGAATGATGTTTTTTACATCACTCCAGAGTGTTAATCCTACTGTTACTCTAGACTGAGGTTAATCAGTGATTGTGTTCACACTTCCTACACCATGGTTTACCATTATGCAAAAATGCCTCACTTTCCCTTTGGGCACAGGGTGTAGCAGCAGCTTCTCCCTCCGTTGAAAATTATCCATTTTATGGGCTAAACCAAATGAGTCGGCTTCAGCAATACTAGTTTTGAAGCTGCCTTGTTTTTCACTCTTCAGGCTCAACAGCTAGCCCAGGCCATGTAAAAAAGCAGCAGCTTGTGAACAATGCAACCCAAAGCTGATGAACTGCTCCCTGGGACCGTGGCCAAGATGGGAAGGACAAGAGAGGCAGCCTAGGATGAGGCCAGGTTCTTCTCACAATGCCAAACCATGGTTTAGAAAGAAATGAGGCATTTGTGTTTTCCAGATAGTTCTGGACTACAAGTCCCATCATCCAGGAGCTCTGGCTATACTGGCTTGGGCTGAGGCGACAGCTACTCCAACCATGTCAGGAGGGACATAGATTCCTCATCTTAGTTTTAGTTCTGCCTCAGAAGAAGCCTTGTATGCAGAGCACAGGACAAATCCCTTTCTCTGGAGTACACCTTCCAGAATCCCCCAGCCGGCATGGCCAGGAGCAGAGCTATACGGTAAAACCTGGAGCTGCAACCCAGTTCTGCCCATCCCCAAACCCTCTTTATACCACCCATCTCTATTTCACCCTCAGTATAAAGCAAATTGCAAAGGAACCTACACTTGATAGTTCTGGTAACTCTTCCATCAAGTTAACAGTTATAAAAAGATGCTTCACATCCATTCATTCACCTGTATCAGTAAAGACCCAAATAACTTCTGCTGCACCTGTGCAATAACTACCTTTGCTAGTGGATGCATTGCCATCATTCCTATGGCCAGATGTGCTCAGCTGCACCTCCCCCAGGGGCTCTCGAGAAAGGCTCTTGGACCCAGCGGCCGGTTCCAAAACCACAGCCCCCAGAGCGGAACCTGCTGCTGGAGGCATCTTGGGATTCTTGACTGCTTTGGACTTTGTAGCGGATGGACATACCTGTAAAGAGACACGAGAGCATTCACCCCTGGCTTATTCCATATGCACAAGTTCCCAAGTGCCCTCCTTGCTGGAAGACCAGAACAGGGAGGCCACAGAGTAAGCAAAACAAAAAGGAGGGAGAAGCAGAGATGGAGGTGGCAGATGCTCTGCCCTCTCCCCCCCCCCCAGGCATTCTCCTCCCCAGAGGAGGCATTGGGATGTTCATAGCAACACCTGTCCCTTAGGAGCAAAAGAGGAGGAACTCGGTGGAGTCCTGTTCCTCCCCTCTGAGATGCTAACAAGGTAGGTGCAGGCAAGCAGAAGCAGACTGGACACCTTGGCCCTGGCGCTGTGGGCTGGGAGAGCAGGTTCTTCCTGAAGCAGAAATTAGACAGTGATACGAGCTTGGGTCGCTTCTTCAGGTTGTACGTCTGAGTGGTCATTAAACAGTTGGGTTGTTAAGGCAGGAGTGGCTCTAGTCAAAATAAGAGAAGAGAGCTCTCCAAATTCTGTTGCTCTTACCATGAGAACTCTCAAATGCAGTTAATTGAATTGACAAATAATACCCAGAGGTGAAAGTTCTCCAGTGCACCACCCAGGAGAAGAGCCAGCCTAGGTGGCCTTGGGCAAGCTGTGCATCCCCAGAACTGTCCCCAAAAGAAGGCAAAGTCCAGAGAAGGCCGTCTACCTCTTCTGAGTATTCCATAGGTTAAAAAAAAACAAGAAAGGTTGCCATAAGTCAGAATTGACTTGATAGCACCTAGTTATTCTCATTAGGGGATGGGCATTTCAATTCGGAACCAGTAGATTACGAAACGAACCACACAAGCCCAGGTGGTCCTCAGAGCCGGCTGATACACACAGATCCAATTGCGTTAACTTTATCTGTCTCGCACAGGGTTAAAATCCAACGAGGAAGCATGCTGCGACATCATCTGTGCTTGAGCTGCGATGCTGGCCAATCAAGTGCTGTGCAGGGACAGGCATCATCTGGCCTCCCTCTCTGATTGGCCAGCAGCACGCAGCATGCTTCCTCACTGCAGCTCAGCTCCATGCCGGCAGAGAGAAAGGTAAAGCAATTGGATCTGCATGTATCAGCCGGTTCTGAGCACCACTTGGTGCTGAAACGAAATGCCCAGCCCTAATTCTCATTAGTATCTTCAAGGTACAACAAATCTTTATAGAAACTGACTTAAGTTAGCACTTCTGGAAAAAGAAAGTGAGATCCTCTTCTGCTCAAATAAGTCCCATTGACTGCATGTGTCCGGGTCATCCTGTTGGGTGAAAAACATCCCACCTCACCACAGGCACTGTAGGAAGACAATTTTCAGTCCATATATTGGTGCACAGTGCAAGCCCACTAACTACGATTCAGAGAAACCAAGAAGACGGCACCTTACACGAAGGGCCTGCGTGACAGGCATCTAAGTCATAAGCTTCCAGGGGCTCCATTTCCAGCCTACAGAAAGCATTCCCCTCAAGCAGGCTTCACACTTCTTCCCACTGGCCATGAGAATGAGAAACTTCGACTTCCAAATTGCGAGGGCCCTGGGGGTTGCCGGGCAACGGCTTCCAGAAAGCAACATGGGCTGCCTTGCCACCTCTTGGGAAAGCAGATGACGACGCCAAGGAGACCAGGCGCTACCAAACGCAGGGTGCAACACAGGAGAAACGCCTCCCCCGAACAAAACTGATTGCAATGCCTCACTAAGGCCATCAGCAGCTCCTACCGTACTCACCTGCGGAAGCAGAGTTTGCTGCTGGGATTGCTTCAGTTCAGGTGGGACTCGACTTTTGGACAGTATCGGGATCCTGCTGCTGCTGCTCAAGGCGCTTACGGCAAGCAAGGCGCTCTCCTTCCGCCCGAGGTTGGCAGGAGTGTGATGATGAAGGGGCAAAGCTTCTGGGAGATTTTCCTTCCCGGCTTGAGACATTTAGAATCCCAGTCCTGACCCTATAGCTGAATCCTCCTCCACTATTTGTACCTAGGCATTAAGAATAAGCAGAGGAATTTTAGGACAGGAAAGGAAAAAGCAGGCAAAGACCATTCTCTCCAGGCAAGCTTTCCCTGAGTGACTGGCTACCAAGAGTAAGGTTTTTTAAACAGACTGGTGTACCTTATTGCTTTGAACGTATGTTAGCATTGCTTATTATGTTTTTTCATATGGTTGTGTGTTTGATCCTTTTAAGTATTTGTATACTCACTGCAATTAGCTTTAAATGCTGCCTTTTAAAGATGTAAGCTGCCTTGAGTACTTTTCAAAGAAAAAGGTGAGGTAAAAAAATTACATGAATAAATAACTGCTTCTATTACAGTGTTTCTTAACTCTCCTGTAATCATACTGACTGTAGGTGGTCCCAGCATTGAACCTGAACTTTTGAATTAGGGTTAATCTCCCCACTACAGCAACATCATCCGTCCTACACAGCTCTTGGGGGGGGGGGTTGCAGTGTGTAGCTTTTACACAGACATAATTTACTCTACAAGATTTGGGCCTACATCACGTAAACAGAATTAGTATTCCATCATAATCTCAATGAAACATGTGAACTATACCTCATTTTAAATTAGAGGTATCATTTTATTAGAGGTATTGGGATTTTACTGAAACATAACACATAATACTAATTTAAAAATTGACTCAGTTTTAAACATACTTAAATGTTTAAAGCTCAGTTATTAAAGCTCAGTTATATTTGGTCATTGTTGGCAAACCTGGTTGCCAAAAGTGGCCCTCGGAGCCCTTTCTGTGGGCACCTGACATCAACCCTTCACAGCCACCTGTATTCAGGTTAATTTGCTGTATTGGCACTTTGTGAAAACTTGTTGGGTTTTGAATTGCAGTTTGGGTGCTTGGTCTCTAGTCTAAAAGGTTCGGCATCAGTGGCCTAGATAGATACAGTGACTAGAAATTACAGTAGAAGTTTCAGAGAGGGTCGCCGTGTTAGTCTTTTCAAGAATTTCAGGGAAAAATCAAAGAAAAACAAAACAAAACAAAAGGCAAAAAAACACGTAGCACCTTAAATACTAACTTTCATATTTTAATGTAATGTTTCGTGGACGACTCGTCCACTTCTTCAGATATATACCAGCAGAATGAGGTGTGCAATATAATATGGGATGGGATATACATTTCATACCACCCCCCTAACTCTATATACTACAGAATCTCTCTCTCTCTCTCTCTCTCTCTCTCTCTCTCTCTCTCTCTCTCTGTGTGTGTGTGTGTGTGTGTGTACACACAGTGGTACCTTGTATAAAGGAATTAATTCATTCCAAATTCGTTCCTTTATACAAATTTCCCATAGGAATGTATTGAAAACGGAGTCATCCCTGATCGCGACCATTTTTATTTTGTACAGATTCGCCCCATAGGTATTCTGTTAAGCAAATTTCCCCTATCTCCGGAACTTTTTATGTTGTACAGATGTTATGTTATACAAGCCGTTTGTTATACGCGGGACCACTGTATACATATATGCATGCCAGCCGCCATTCTCGGATCGCCCACCTGATCCCGGTCAGTTTTCTCTCTCCTTGACCACCATCTTCCGCCTCTTCCTCGCCGCCGCCGCCGCCGCCGCCGGGTCAGTTGCTTGCCTTCCCTTTCCTCGCCGGGCGCAGCAGCCTTCCGAACGCGTTCATAAAACAGCAGAAAGCGCTGATTGGCCAGCCCGGGCCAGTCACGTGCTGCGCGAGGGGGCGGGGCCCGGAGGTCGGCGAGCGTGACTAGAACGAAAAAGGGACGGAAGCGTCGGTGCAAAGGAAACAAAGGCTGATCCTTCGCGGCCCTCTCATCGCTGTTCGAGAGAGGGGGAGGGGGGGGTGACCGAGGAAGTGTGTGGGATCCTGTTTTGGAAAGTCGGTGGTGGGGTTTTGCGGTTGTTGGGTTTTTTTTTTAATTATTGCTTTTCCTACTTTGTTGTTTTTTTTTTTTTTGCATGTGTGTGTCCAGCCTGTAGCGCTTTAACTCATACCTCTTGGAATAAGAAAATAGGAAAAGGAGAGGGGGAGAAATATGAGAAAACGTGAATGCCGGTTCTTAAAATTAAGGGGTTCCTTATAGTCTGGTGCAAGGGCTGCTGCTTCTTGGGGGGGAGGGGGGGCCACGAAGCCTGACGGGCTTGATAGTCGATCCATAGGAAGGCGAACGAAATCTCCTTATGGCCCATCGAAATGGCTGCTTCAATGTACGGAAAGGAGGTGTGATCTTGCTCTGGAAAAACGTGAGATGAAATGCCCATTTGAATTAGATCGGGGTTCTCCATCGGACTTGTGAGGTTCAGAATCCAGCCTCGGTTTCTTTTGCTGAAGATGCGCCTCCTGGTTGGCCTTAGGCAGCAGCTCTGTACCGCAGAAAAGCACAGTCTGAATGGTATCACAGATAAGGGACAGTTGTTTTTGTATTCCTCCCGTCCATATAGTTTTTATTTGCATATCTTAATTGTCTGGTGATGTTATGTTTATTGATTTATTTTTATTTTGATAATTGGTACCAATGTTGTTATATACTGTATAAACTTGGAAACCACCCAGAGTGACCTTGTCAGATGCACCGTATATAAGACAAATAAAGAAATAAATAAATGTGAATGAAAATACTGTATGCCTTTTTATTTATAGTAATTTAATACTGTCTTTTAGTGCTATGCCCTCACAGAACAGTTTCAAATAACTGAAATGATTTCCCATTAAAATAAGGCTATGAAAACCAATCTATATTAAATGAATTATGGTTGAGGAAAAAGAGTTGACATATTGGCTTTCTGTTTGTATGTACTGTATCTTTGTGCCCAAGGGACATTGAAATAAGCTCAATCAATGGATTGTAAATCTGTACTTAAGACTTCACGTCTCAAAACAAAGATGCATGACCATTCCAACTATACAGTACACAGAAAGTCCTTGTTCCAAATCTGTTTTCAGCCTCAAACCCAAGAATACAACATGTCTGAGGGCTTTTTGAGTAGTCCAAACATTCTTTTTAATACAGTGGTACCTTGTATAAAGGAATTAATTCGTTCCAAATGAAATTATGTTAAGCAATTTTTTCTTTATACAAATTTCCCATAGGAATGCATTGAAAACGGAGTAATCCCCTTTTTATGTTGTATGGATTCTCCCCATAGGCGATTATGTTAAGCAAATTTCACCTATTTCCGGAATTTTTTATGTTGTACAGATTTTATGTTGTACAAACTGTTTGTTATACAAGGGTCCACTGTACTGTGTTAACAAACCATGCCTGGATATGATCTTTTAAGAAGTAGGTACTACTTGAACTTTGTTTCCTATACGGACTATGAAATAAGCACCGTCCAAATCCTGTTTGGCTGTACTTGTCCATCAGTTTCAAGTAGCATGGCCAATAATGTACCCAATAGACATGGGCACGGAGCGGCGAAATTCTCGTTTCCGTTACCGTTTGTCGTTTCCGTTACATAACGATAACGGTAACGAGAATTACTCCGCTCCAGCTCGAACCGACCCGATAAAGATAAATTGGGTCTGATTTGTCGTTGTCGTTCATGGCATCACGGCTGTCGCGCAATGCCAAGTAGCACAGAAAAAAAAGTTTTAAAAATAACAAAAAAAAAAAAAACCTGATTCCCGGCCAAAAAAGCAGGCGGAAATATGCCTGCCTAAGTGAGGGCACCTACCAGAGAGGGGTGGTTTCTGGGGGGAGGGGTCCCTGGCCTCCCCCCCCGTCTCCTTTCCTGGGCTGCTTGCACTAAGATGGGGGGGGGGGTCATCCTCGCCGTCTCAGTCTTTCCCCCGCGGGGGGGGGGATCCAAAATGGCGGCCACAATATTTTTTTTAAAATCGTGGTCCAAAAACCCACCAAAGCACAACAGAAACATGTGAAACGTAGGTATTTTAAATGCCTGAATTTTTATAGTAGCAGCAGTGGGTTTTTCTTGCAATAAAACGTCTCCATTGATTTTATTTTATTTTTATTTTTATTTTTTTACACCTGCGCACGCGCAATGATGGGCTGGCTATGGGATGGGACCATGCAAATGTTTGGAGCCATTCCACCAATCACATGGCCAGGTTTTGACTGAGACTTCTGATTGTACCAGAGAGGGCATAAAAAGCCCACCAACCCTAACCCTAACCCTAACCCATACGCCAGTACACTGTCCTTCTTAGTGGGCCAGAGGCACCCAGAGGTACAGCCCACTAACCACCCTAACCTTAACCGGAACTCTAAGCCTAGCCCTTACCCTAACCCCAATCCTAACCCAGATTCGTACACAAGTACACTTCCCTTCTTAGTGGGTCAGAGTGATGCACCCAGAGAGGTGCCTCCAACTCCCGACCCACTCCCTCCCTAAGCGTAACCTGTATGCCAGTACGCCAGTATGCTTTCCTTCTTGGTGAGTCAGAGAAGCGCCAAGAGAGGTTCCTCTGTCACACTTACCCCCCAACCCTAACATATTGTATGGTACGCGGCGGCTATGCGTTACGCTTCCCTTCCCTTCTTAGTGGGTCAACTCAGAGGCACCCAGAGAGGTGCCTCCCAGAGCCCACTTACCCCAACCCCAACCCAAACGGAAACGGAAACGACAAATTTTTGGAAGTTTCCGCGACAAACCGAAACAACCCGAAACAGGCCTGTCCCGACAAACGACAACTCGAAACGTCATTTTTTCTGGTTGTGCCCATCTCTAGTACCCAATAATGAGGTGTAGCCCAGTGAAAGCTGAAAGATGCTGGGTTGCCATTCTTGCACTAGAATGCTAATGAATCTTATCACCATACAAACACAGTATTACATATAAATGTTGTGTCCATGTCAGGGTGGACAGTATGTGCCTCCAAGGGACTAAATCAGGCATGTCCAAACTTTGGCCCTCCAGATGTTTTGGACCACAACTCCCACAGTCCTTTGTCATTGGCAATACAGACTTTGAATTCTGGGAGTTGTGGTCCAAAACATCTGGAGGGCCAAAGTTTGGACATGCCTGGACTAAATGCTGCCTCCAGGTACTCCCACTGACTCCTCCCCCAGAAAATTTAGTCCAGCAAGTCCCTTTGTACAATCTAGGGTGGTGGTTCACAACTTTGGGTGCGCAGATGTTCTTGGACTTCAACTCTCAGAAATCTTGGCCAGCACAACTAGGGGGGAAGGCTTCTGGGCGTTTTAGTCTAAGAACATTGGGGTGCCCAAGATTGGGAATCACTAATCTCGGGAAAACAGCAGGAGCTTATCCCATGTTTGAGGGCTCCCACACCTTTAAATAATGTTTTGGGGTTTTAAATCTCCTAAAAAGCACATGTGATATCTAATGTGTTGTAAATGGACGTTCTAAACCTTTTTGTTTTTTAGCTACAGCCATCAAAGCAATGTGCAAAAGAAATCTAGGCCAAATCAGGTGGTATAAGGAACCCTATAAGCGGTGT
Organism: Phrynocephalus versicolor; assembly: GCA_023846285.1. Classification (NCBI taxonomy): domain Eukaryota; kingdom Metazoa; phylum Chordata; class Lepidosauria; order Squamata; family Agamidae; genus Phrynocephalus; species Phrynocephalus versicolor. Next base: position 6,049,326 of record JAHTLZ010000010.1, read on the forward strand.
GTGAAGAACTGGTTGCAGTCTATGACATCTTTCAAATAGGTTGGGGTATCCCAGAATGACTAGATAGTGACAGATTAGGACTCAGGAGACCCAGATTGGAATTCCAACTCTACCGTGTAAATTCACTGGGGATGTGGAACTGGTAAAGTTACACCTTAAATTATCACCCTGAAAGGATTACTACAAGTCAGTTTTGACTTATAGGGACCCTAATAGGGCTATTAACATTGCAGAAGGCACAAGGGGATCTGTTCAGTACACAAAACCAAAATCCACTCCTTTGGTGGAAGACAAAAAAGTCACTGTGGGTAGGGATAATCAGAGGAGCAGTCCTATTAACAAACTGGAATGGACATACACTGTCTCTACATCTCTGGTCTATATGGTGACACTGGGGGTTTATGCTTCATGTTGCTGATACAGTATATCCGTTTGCCTTGTGCCACAATGATCCTGCAATCTGTCTCATGGATGTCCTCTCGTGTTTGTTGTCCTTTGTGCTGCATTGGCTAGAATGTCAAAGAAATCACGCAAACATGAACAGCCCAGAAATGGGGTGACTCTTAATTATGACATTTATTGGCTTGTTGGAAGCAGTACATGGCAGATAATCACCAAGTGGCATCAGATATCAATCACTATAGGGGGTGGGGTGGGGTGGGGAGTTAACAAGCACCAAAAACAGCCCTGCTGCAAAGTCTCCATGCGCCTTCCATTTTCATGGGAGTGAAAGAAATTGTTTTATCGCCTGGCCAAATTACATTGCCCTTCCCCGCACGAGGCAAACCAGGTGTTGAGGGAAAGGATGCTGGAGAATCAGCACATATGAGCATGCCAGAGTGGAGCAGAGAAGGATGAGTGGAGAATAAGTACAGAATAGTGGTAGGAGAGAGATGGGGATTGATGTAGGAATAGAGGAAACTAGGGAAATGGCTATCAAAAACAGGGGAAATCAGCACCAAGAACCCATAAGGGAGGAAAACCCTGTTTTTCAGAACCTATTGGCAAAAATGGGTGAGTAAGATATAAGCAAGGCAGAAATGGGCATCAGGTACTCTACAGTAGAACTGTGTAACTGGAATAAGGCAACAATACAAAAAAGAACTACTACAAAGCCCTGTGCTGTACAGAGTTGAGAACACTGAACACTTCAAGCAGTTGCATTTTTGAAGCTAGAGCAGGTGCTGCTGCTTTTCTGAAGAGACACTCATGGCAAAATCAAAAGTGTTGTTTTCTTTTTGTGGTTTTCGATGTAGAAAAATCAGATGACGGTTCAGGGATATCTCAGATGCGTGTCCCTGAGGAAAAAGCAGCATGAATGGCTAGAATGGGGGGGATCTCTTCACCTTGAATGTTGGCTTAAAAGAGATGCTGGCATAAGATAAACGAGTTGCAGGACTCACTTTTAAGTCAGACCTAAAAGTCTCACATCGGACTCAAGTTGGGCTTTCTTTTTTCAGTGACTTGGACTGAACTTACAACTTGGAAGTTGGAACCTACTCACCCCTCCCATTTTTTTCTGAGGGGGGAACGTTTGTTTTTAACAGAGACTCAGACTTGGGGCTTTGGACTCAAGATTTAATACCAAGGCCTTGGGCTTGGGACTCAAAGACCTGTCAACATCCCCGACAGAATGAGTACATAATCAAACTTTCTGTGGTTCCGGTAGTCTTGGAAGACAAAACACCTCAGTCTAAATTTTCCTATGCCCAACATCTTTTCTCAATGTTAAAGGGAGAAGTACATTTCTTCAAGTGAAGGAAGTGAAGTGGGTAAAGAGTGTTGGTGCCCCTCTGCAGTTCTTTGATCCCCTAACCCAGGGGTCCTCAACCTAAGGCCCCAGGGCCGGATGCGGCTCCCAAAGGTCCTGAATCCGGCCCCCGGGACCAATTGCAACCCCCCACCTACCTCCTGCTTTGCGAGCAAGCCAGCCTCTGCAGCTGCTTCTATTGCTGAGACAGTTCAAAGCAGTGGGCTATGTCGCTTCTCCCACTCCCCCTAACTACCGCCTAGATGATCAGCATGCTGGCTAGTGGGGCATTCAAAGTGGGAGGGCTATGGCAAGGTCCCCCACTCCCCCCACCCATCGCCCAGATGTTCGGGGCGCCGGGTGCAGCCGAGTGGTGCAATTTAAAACAGGAGGGCTGCAGCAAGGTCTCCCACTCCGTTCATGGCCCTGAGGCCCCACCCCTGCTCCTCCTCCACCCTGCCCACCTAACCAGTTGACATCCCAAGGCCTTAAAAAAACATTTTGGACATAAAAAGCTGGTTTCCATTCCTAGAAGATTCCTGTAATGGTGATGCTGCTCTAAAACAAAATAAAGTGATGAATTTGAACCACTCTCATTTTTTTATCCTCACTGTGGTTAGGGGGGGGTGGATTCGACATCAGAGCTAGTAGGTCCCAAGGTGGGTTCTGGAGGACAGGAAATGGGGCACAGGGAGATGTGACATGTCCTGGTAGGGGCAGGAAATCACTACTTGGGTGAAATAACTAAGAACTACCTGCTATTGACAAAAAAACGTTTGTCCTGAGAGATGGAAAAGCTTCTATTTTTGTTACGTACATTTCTCAAAAAGGACAGAAGAAAAACTAACAAAGATTGACTCCAGCTTTACTGTGGCAGCAAATACACTTTCAGAAATCAAGCTGTCAACTTACGGTGCCGGTTAATGAATAATTTGCTGTGGGACAAACATAAATAAATGCCAAAGAAATAACCGTAACCAAGAACTCAAGCAAAGGACAGCTGGTGCTGCCCTTGGTAATGGATGAAATTGACTGATGATAAGAAAATTATTATTGTTCATTCGTTGACAAATATCATAGGCATAATTCCCATGTGGGTGCAGAGAGAGAATCCAGAGCTTTTTCGACAACAAACTTCTAGTTGTCACCCTAAAGCACCAACTCTCAACCTTGGGTCCCCAGTGTTCTTAGACTGCAACTCCCCAGAAATCTTGGCCAGCACAGCTACTTGTGACAGCTTCTAGGATTTGTCGTCTAAGAACGCTTGGAAACCCAAGGTTGGAAACCAAAATGACCTAAAAGGATAACTTTTCTATGTTCTAGGTGAATAAAATCACAACAGGTAACATGGACCCGCTTAAGGTGTATTCTTGCTTGCATTACCTTCTTTGCTCATTACAGGAGTTTAGAGATGTAGAAGGAGAACCTTTCAGTCTATTTCTCATCTAGGTTTAAAAATTCAAGCAACTGCTAACTGCAGGAACTTTCCATTGCTTTGTCTCCACCATACTGGCTGCGGTAGCTGTTGGGTCTACTGCACTGCAGTCTTCTCTAATAGCCAAGCTGAAAAGTGCCTTTGAGAAGCTGCCTCTTTCCGCCTTATCTTTCTAATAGCTGTGCATGCACAGGAATCATACTTTTTAGAGGGTCATTTGCAAGGAGGTATCCATTGCCACTTTAAAAAATGAAAATAGGTGGCTCTACAATGCATTAGATACCCGTTAGATGTGTTTATTTTGGACTAACAACTTAACTGTTAATTTCATAGCCTACCTATGCACTCAATAGTTCGTGTCACATCTTAAAATAGGACCTGCTAGATCAAACTAAAGGTCATCCGGTCCAATATTAAGTTCACAAGAGTGGCCAACCTATTACCTACCGGGTGTCCATTAGCAAGGTAGAAGTGCTTTTGCAGACCTGTAAATCAACTACATATTCCATCTGGAAAAAACAAATTACATGCAGATGGGGAAAAGTATTTATGTGCATTTTTTCCTTGGAAGATTTATAGATTTCATCAAACTCGGAAAAGGATCCGTGACCACCACCAGTTGGAGTGGTAAAGAAAATGAGCATTATTCTGCCTTGTTTTGTAGGGCTGGGATGGCCCAGGGGTTCACAGCCATGGCAGGATTTGCATGGAGAACTCAGATGAGTGAGTGAGTGAGTGAGTGAGAGAGAGAGAGAAAGAGAGAGCTTGCAGTCATAATCTTGGTGAAAGATGTTCTCCTAACATGAGGTGTTAGAGTTCACTATCAAGTGGCAAGAGGTCGCAGTGATGAGCACACAGAAGAAAACGGTGACCAAGCTTTTGGTCCTCTTTGGTGTGGTGTTTCTAGACAGGTGTTGCTGAAGTAAACTTACCGGCTTCTGAGTGTTGGCTAGCCGGTTATGTCCCCAAACGTCTAGAGGATGGATCCACATCAACCCAGTGTAAATCCGAACATACCTGGGCAAGATCTCTACCTGGCCTGAGCGGATGCGGACCAAGGAAGGCTGCTTTTTCAAGACAAGAGGGGGGGGCGGATGGGAGGCGAGGGAGGCTGTGTGGCAGGAAGAGGGAGGAGGCAGTGGCTGAGGGGAGTGGGTTGGGAGAAGGCTTCCCTACTCCCCAGCCCATAGGTGAGGTTATTGCTGGGTTCACAACCAGGCTGCCCCAAAGAAGGCTTGCAGTGGACATTAGAGAGGAATTCGCTTGGGAGGCCTGGCATACAGTGCGGAAAGGCTGTCAAAGGTAAGAGGTATCATCATCATCATCATCATCATCATTCACCACCACCACTGTGGTTATAAGTAAGGCCAGTGTGGCTTTTGTGAGGAAACGGGGAATCGGCTGCTGGGAGTTCTTCTGTAGGGTGGTTAGCGAAGCGCCTGGCTCCACAAGCACGTGGGGTGGGGTGGGGTAGGGTGGCGGGAAGGCAGAGAAGGGAAACGACCTCACTTCTCTATCTCAGCCCTTTGTTCCTTCCGGGATTCAGTCACCACCTGCAGATTAGAAAGAAAGAAAGAAAGAAAGAAAGAAAGAAAGAAAGAAAGAAAGA
>JAHTLZ010000010.1:6054129-6076606 GCA_023846285.1 Phrynocephalus versicolor
AAAGAAAGAAAGAAAGAAAGAAAGAAAGAAAGAAAGAAAGAAAGAAAAAAAGAAAGAAAGAAAGAAAGACCACAAGGTCAGAGCGAAAGAGACACATCTTCCAGGAAAGCAATGAAACCCAATAAAAGAGCACAGTAAAATCCCTAAAGCAAAAAAAAAAAAGCTATCATAGACAAACAGATATTGCTAGGAACTTGGTGAGGGTGAGGGAAGAGGATCGCCTTCCCCTTGATGCAGAGGGATGGAGAGAGGCTTAGAGTGTGGTTACAGTAAGAAAAAGCCCACATTTCAATTTGGTTTAGCATATTTTCAATCATTTTTTAAAAGGTAACTGCACAACGTATATTTAAAAAATCTAGCGTAGAGCTAGTATGACAGATGCAGGTGGGTGGAAAATCACACAGCAAACTTTCACTGCACACATATATGACTCCAACCCCACATAACTTTAAACTGATTTGTTTTTTTAAAAACCCTCTCCTGATTTATTTTCATAGTGTAACCACATCCTCAGTCATACTTTGAGCAGACCCGTGGTGCAAGAGGTATGATGTTAAATTAGTCATAATTAGCTGAAGTCCATCTGTTTTCAGTAGGTCTTCAAGAACAACAATAAATGGGTCCAGACTGCAGAACTGACACAAGCCTCCCCTAACCTCCCATTTTGTTCCACATTCAGAAGACCCCTATCCTTCCAGCTTGTGGCCTCAAATTTGAACAGTCCATTAGCACCAGCCCACTTGCTGGAGCCTGTGGGAGCAGAGAACCAAAGCCTGCGGAAAGCCAAAGGTTCACTGCCCTGGCTGGAGATGCAGACAGGTTGCAATTCCCGTAGCATTGAGGCGCTGAGCCCACCCGACCCTCTCTTCCACCCCTTACACACACACCCCACACCTCTCTCAGAATGGCATAAGTAATCACCAAGCTCACCTCTCCATCACGGGTCTCAATGGTTTTTATCAGGACCGTCTTCCTGGTACTGCTATGAGTTTCTGTGGTTGGCTCAGGCTCTGAAACTACATTTAGCAAGGGTTTATTTTTTTTATTTTTTAAGGACAGAGAGATCCTCTCCCTATGATCCCCTTCCACCAATAATAAAATCTCTGGGCTGGCCTTGACAACATCAGAAAGAAAGTAGACGCGGAAGAGACAGAGGAGGGTGTGGAGCCTTTGTGCCCATCTCTAAGGGAAACGGAAGCAACGGAGGCTAAACGTTAATTAGTCTTTTTTTTAAACTCTGTCCCTGCCATCTTGCCAAATATTTTGTATCTTTCTTTCTTTGTTTTTTTAGCATTGTTCAATCTTATTTGTATATCTTTTATTTCTCTTATTATTATTATCAGTATATTTTGTTGTGTGTTTGACTATTGTTTGTTTGATGTTGTAATGTAAACCACCCAGAGTTCCTCCGTAAGGTGGGCAGTATAGAAAGAAAGAAAGAAAGAAAGAAAGAAAGAAAGAAAGAAAGAAAGAAAGAGGAGTTTAACAATTTTTCTGTCCTCAGTAAGAAAGGGCCCCAGATTTAGGAGTGGGTGGTGGGTCAAGGGAGCTTAAACGTCAGCCCGTGTGCTTTCAGTAAGGTCTACCATCTACCTCCTCTGGATGTGACGGTAATGATCAACAAAAATAGCAAGAACTGAGCATGGCAGCAGCTTGAGATGTGAAGGCCTGGGAAAAAAACTGGAAAAATTTGGGGTGGGGGATGTTTTTCTCCCATTTTTTTCCTGAAAACTTTTTGTCCCCCCCCAATGGAAAAATTGAAAAAGGGAAAAAATGGAATATTTTATTTTAACATGATGAATAAAATAATTTAACACAGGATGTTCAAATATTTTCCAAAACATTTCTAAAAAATATGGATAGTTGCAGATTATTCTAATTTCTGTGCACTGAGGACAAGCAAGTCCTAAGTTACAAAGTGAACTCTCCAATGCAAGAACAAGATGCCTTTCTTCCTTTAGGAGGTGCTGCTATTGTCACACACACACAAAAGGTTTCACTTTTGTGTTTGCATGAGGGTGGGTGGGTTTGGTTCTGTTCTGTCCTCTCCACTAGGCCTCAAAACACTGTTTCAATCCAGGCAAACTTTCAGTTTTTAAAAGTCCATAATAACTGTGTTAGTGACAGGAACAACAAAGTAGCTGCAGAAGCAGAGACTTGAAACAGTTACTGATAATTACACCTCAGAAAATGATTAAATTTCATGCTCATTCAATGAAACTTAGTTCCACTCCCTTCTATACATTTCCCTCTCTTCAATTCTTTTTGTGAAAATGAGGTTTTTATTTTATTTTTATTTAATACTGTGAAGAGGAAATATGAATAATTATTAATTCTGGAGTTTTAAACATTGTTTTGTATAAGTTGTTTTGTTCCACATAAGCTAGCAAACAGTTCAGGAGATTGTTACTCCATTTGTTACTTACAGTTTCAAATAATTATTATTTAAAAAGTAAATTCTGTTTGTAATAATTATTTGGATAAACTATTTATTAATATGCTACTTGTGATAATTTAATGCCAACCCCAATTGTCCATAGTCATATTTCATGTTCGTAAAGTAACATAGGGCGTTTATACATGACCCCTAAGCTTCGCAGCAAATGGCTGCAAGCTCCGGAGCTTAAAAATGTTTCCCCACCAGCTCCAGAGCTAACAGAAAATTAAGTGCGACCCCGCCCACCTAAGCGCAACCCAGCGCACCTTTCAAGTACCTGCTCTCAGAAGGTGACAAGTCCTTTATGCGGATCTGCCGGGCTCTCCTCGCTTCTTTTTGTTGTTGTTTTTTTGCCTCCCGCCCCTTTAAGAGGAACCAGGAAGTAACCAGGGCTCGGACCGGGGCTCGGAGCAACTTCCACCGGCACCGGAGGTAAGGCTTTCTTCTTTTGTCCCTTTTTAAGGCTTTTTTTTCTCCCTCCCCTCATGCAGACAGAAGTGCGGAGTTGTGGGGAGGAAGGAAGAGCAACGAACCCCCAAGATCTCTGGTCCGAATTTAAGGGGCCAGCGGATCTTAGGGGTCGTGTAAAAAGGCTCATAATGACTTTTAAGCTGTAAAGGGGGAGGGGGAAGTGCTAATGTAGTATTTTTTTCAAATTTTCTGGAAATTTGGTTTTTTTTCTTCTGAAAAACGGGAAAAACAGGGTTTTTCCCCAAGCTTCCAATTTTCCAGAAATTTTACATCTCTAGTAGCAATATGCATGATCAGGTCCCTAGAAAACTATGTGTCCTCACCTATCTGCTACTAACGCTACAAACAGATCTTTGGGCTGGCTCTACCAGAAGCTGATTAACAGAAACTACAGCTTTGTCCATCCTACAGGTGGGAGCACTAAGCTTACCTGTTGTCTTGATGCTGAGAGAAGCCATGGAATGGACAGGCACCGAAATCCTGCAAAGAACACAAGGGAGTGAACAGTAGAACACGTTCCTATAGCCAAGACAAGACAAGCAACTGTTCTTATACCCTCCCTACAAAGATAGAGGTTTCCTCTGACTCCCAGGAATGGGGGGAATGCCAAACAGTTAGGGACTACCTTTTCTAATGAAGGATCCATGGACCTCTGGAAGCCAACCAGTTACATTCAAATGGAACTGAGTTTTGTTTCTCTCTTTCTCTCTCTCTCTCTCTCTCTCTCTCTCTCTCTGTGTGTGTGTGTGTGTGTGTGTGTGCTGCGTGTTTTTCCACTAAGCATCACAGCATGCTGTTGTTGGAACTCCATTTTGTCGAAGGATTTTGTCTGCAGATCAAGCCAAGTACCTACCCACAGCTGTCTGCCATCCTAATTTCCATAGGACATCTCTGGGCTTCGGAGACAGAGGGGCTCTCAGGAAACTGAGGAGCAGTGTGTGTGTGCAGGCGGATGTGAGAAGGGGAGAGGAACAGGGGTGTTGTGGGGGAGCTGTGTGAGAGGGAGTTCAGAAGGCATAAGCTTCTGAGAGAAAGGAGGATCTCAGCAGAGAGTGGGTTGGGGATAGTTAATCCCGGGAAATGAAATTTGTTAATCCGGGGTATATTTGTGCAAGCATGTGAGTGTCTGGGGGATTATTATGGGCCACAGGGGGTTTACATGCCACCTGGAGGGACACACGAGTTGCTAAGGTAACGTTTACATTGCACCAAACATGTGGTTTGCCTTCTGTGAAGTGGACATTTTGTTAGGCTGGGAAATATTTGGATTCAGGAGGGTGATTTGAAGGGGGAGGCTCAACCCCAGCCACTCAAGGCATTATAGACAAATTGCTTGCTTCCAAGCGTTGTCCTTTTACACTCTGTGGGACTGGGTGCTTTGTGAGTGGCCACTGCCATCCCCTCGAAGCAGCCATTTTGTTGCTGCCCCTGCGAAAGGCCCCAGTCCAAACATTTCAGGAGGCAATAAAAAGGTTGGGAGCTGCTGCTCAGGAGGAGTTCCTACCCGCTGGTGACTCACCTGCTCTCCTCCCCCTCTAGAAGCTTGCGGTAAGTGGCAATCTCAATGTCCAGGGCCATCTTGACGTTCAGCAGGTCCTGGTACTCCCGCAGATGACGCGCCATCTCCTCCTTCAAGTGGTGGATCTCCTGCTCCAGCCGCCCCACAGTCTCCTGGTACGAGCTCACCTCTGACCCGTACTGCTCCTCCATTTCCCTCATCTGCCTCAGCAAGGCTTCGTTCTGGCAAGGCAAGCAGTACCAGGGGATTCCATGGGTCGAAAACACGAGCTGGGCCCCAGGAACCTAGCCCCTTGTTCCCAATGTGCAGGCAAAGGGGATCTCAGGTGCCTCGCAAGAGGTCTGAGAGCTATTGTAAAAGCAAATGTCCCTCCAGCCCCGATCTCACCACTAGAGCACACTGCCCTCCAATCACTTGAACCCCACCCACCACAAATACAGATATGCACTAAGCTGCCAATGTCTCACTAGAAGCCTGCTATAAGGTCCAACATATATATTTCATTCTTCAAATAATGAGACTTATACTGCCTATGGTTTTTCCATACAAGTAGAAGAGTTGTTGAATTAAGAGAAGGGAACTTACTTCGCCAAACAGAACTTTGGATATCCTATTGCAGACCAGAAAAATAAAATGCATTTATATTGTTCATTGCCATAAATTCCAGGTGTGTGTGTGTGGGGGGGAGAGATCCTGAAGGCAGTTCCTTAGGTTCAGCCCTTGTGCATCTTGTGCTCATGCAGAGAGGAAGGAACACCTCCTGCAATCAGGGAATTGAGCCCCTTCTCTCCTTCCAGGAGCTCCTAGCCAGCGGTGTGGGCCGGGGATGGGGGAGTGGGGGCAGCATCTCAGGACACCAAGCCCAGAGCTCCAGGCAAGAGGGTTGGCACTGGGCCCCCCCCCCCCCGGGGGGGGCCCGTTTCTACTCACTGTTCCTTTGAGTCCGTCCACCTCACAGGTGAGAGACTGAATCTGGCGGCGAGACTCGTTCATCTCGTGCTTGGCCTGGCGAAGGGCCTCGTGGTTCCGGTTGGCTGCGTCTGACAGGTCGGCAAACTGCAAAGCATTGGAAGGTGTTGAGAGGAGGAAAAAGTGGGGAACCCCATGGCTGTTGGTCAGGAGCACTGTTCTCCAGTCAGCTGGGAGAGAGAGAGGGAGAAGGCTGGTAACCACCATTTTGGCTTGGCTAGTAAGGCCAGGCCAAAATGATGGGACTCGGGGGAAGAGGGACAAAGGGACACAGAAAGTGGCCAAATGGTAGGACAGACTAGCCCACTATTGTTTCTCCAACCCAGCTGTGCCTAGGCAACAACAGGTTGTGGCTCTTTGGAGTCTCAGCCAGGCGTTGTTCCCATCATGGGCTGCCCAATTTTTATTTATTTATTTTTAGCAACAGAGACCAGGGACCGAAGCTGGGATTTTCCAAATATTCAAGCTGAGACCCTACCGGCAAACTGCACTCCCTCCTCTGGGTTTCACCAGACACCTTCTGATTTATCCTTCATGTATTTCCCCTTCAGGTTGCTCAGGGCAACATGCATCTCCATCCTTCTTGCTGCACAGCCATTCTGGCCAGCAAGTTAACCAAGAGCTCTCATGGCTGAACAGAGATCCTACCGTATGCATGACATCAGCCAGGCTACCAGCAGTCATAGGCCTTGCCTGGTCTTGCCCTACCCACACACCCTTGTAGTCACACACCCAGTTTAAGCACCTTGGATTTGTACCACTCTTCGGCCTCCTGCAGGTTCTTCACAGCAATGCTTTCATACTGGGTGCGGATGTCTCGCAGGGCAGCCGTCAGGTCTGGCTTCGCTTGCTCCACCTCCACCTGCACCTGCTGCTGGCTATGTATGCTCACCTGCATGTCATTCATCTCCTGCAGATACATACAAGGCTGCATCAGTCGTGCAAAAATATAGAATGTGCATAAGCAGTGACAACCATCCATGGCCAGGTGCAGGGTATGTTTTCTTGCCCAGATCAGCCCTGTTAACTTACGTTCAAGAGACCTTGCCCAAGCATCCCAGCACCGCAGAAAGGAGATACAAATTTATTTATTTATTATTTTATTTTATTTTATTTTATTTTTTCAACTTATATGCTGCCCAGCCCACTACCCAAAGGTGGTGGATTTTTGTTATCCACCACTAGGTGGCAAACAAGTGCCATGGATCATGCAGGATTATCAAGACCTCCTCATGAGTGTGGGAAATATGGTACCCATGTGGAAAACCCATCCGCACGCCCGTCTCCCCCAAAAGCCCCACATTTAGTCTTACTGCTTCTGCTGCGTGCCTCACTACTCTCTCAAGGCTGCTGCCACCATTCCTGGGCATGTGCCATCACTAGTGGCCCAACCATCTGGCAGAAGGAAGACATGAAGAACAAAACATCCTTCTGGGATATTTACAAACTCAAGAGAAAGGAGGAGCAACCAGGAGGAGCACCCCATCATTGGAAACTACCCTGCAAACATCAACCCAAGGAGTCCTCTATATTGAGAAAAGGGGGAAGCTTTGCATTCCTGCTGGAGAAGGGGAGGTGTACTTGATAGCTTTGTAGACTCTTTCCAACTCAACTACTGTATCCTATGATTCTATGGTCCCATTATGAACTTTTCCAAAGGTGTTGATCTTTAAGAGAGGCCACCTTAAGAGTGTCAACTCAATTCGGAGGCCCCTCTAATGAGCTTGTGAGAACATGTCCCTCCCCTTTGCAGAACTCAGGCTGTGGAAGCCACACCTGTTATAGCAGGTCATCCCTCCTTCTACTCTCACTGCTCATGGGAAGGGTGTGAAAGAGTCTTCAAGTCCCGTCCTCTGAACAATGTTGATGCTCACTGCTTGTTGTGATCATGTTCATTTTTTGTAGTTTCTTTTTATTGCTTCTCCTTCCCACCCCACACCCCAAGCCTGCTAGCTAATTCTCTCTCTGTGTGGAAAGCAAAGCAAAGTGTTCTGCTTATATACCGTCCCATAACACTTCAAGTAGTCTCTGGGCAGTTTACAATTTTAATTACAGTATGCCTGCACAATGCACTCCCAGCAAGCTGGGTACTCATTTTACCGACCTCGGAAAAATGGAAGGCTGAGTCAGCCATGAACCTGCTACCTGGGATTGAACCCCAGGTTGTGAGCACAGTTTTAGCTGCCGTACAGGCATTTAACCACTGCACTACGAGGCTCCTTGATGGAAAGGCCCGAGAATGAAATGAATAAATAAATGCTGCCCCCCCCCGCAAGAGGCCAGCCTTCCCTCCCCGCCTCTCATTTCCCCCCACCTCCTCATGCAGCTTCCTGAGGAACTCAATTTCATCCATGAGGGACTCGATCTTGCGCTCCAGCTCCAGGCGTGAAAGGGTGGCATCATCCACATCCTGCCATGAGGAAGAGGAGAGAGAACCATCAGCACCAGTGAAGGTGGCCTCAGCCATTTCCACTAACTGGAAAAGACGAGCAGAACTGGCAGAATCAAACCAGATCCAACCAGCCAGACCAGCCAGGTGGGTGATGGGACGGAGCAAGGTTCCTGGGTTCAGCATAAGAGAAAGGGCCCAAATGACTCCCCATCCCAAAATGGCCTTCAAGGAGTAGGCTTGCAGACCAGGACACAAGCGACACCTAAGAACAAAAGTACTAGCAAGCCAGCCTTCCTCCTCTAGAGGAAAAGATCCCAAAACGTGTGAGACTGTGCAAACGCCAGTGTGCCCAGAATTCGCAAGGATGCAGGCGTGAACCTGCTCCTAGCTCTGCCTCACTTAAAGGCTTTGCTCACCTTGCGGAAAAGAACCAGGTTGTTCTCAGCATCTTCGCGCTTGTGCATTTCCTCGTCCAGCCTGCAGAGGGCAGAGAGCAGCAAAAGAGCTAGAAGGAGGAGAGGTTCAGACTGCATCATTGTTTGCTGGTGGCCCCTTGATGGGTACCAAGTGCACCGTCCTCTTGGACCACAGACTTGGACTCCAGCCACACTCTGTCCTGTCCCACACACAACCATTCTCTTTTGGAAACAGTAAGATACTTCTTTTGATGACTGCCCTTTGGGCTTTGCTTTTAAGGGCAAGCTGGATATAACCGACGGTCCAGTTTTGCAATCCACATATGTTCCTGCTTGAATCCTTTCTTGTTGCCATATCTCATCTAAAGTACTGCAGGTCAAGGGATTTTGGGATCTGTTGTCCTAAAGCAAAGATGTGGAACCTTCAACTCTTCAAATGTTTTGGACCACAACTCCCACAAGTCCTTTATCACTGGCAGTTTACGCTTGGGAAACTGCGGTCCAAAACATCTGGAGGGACAAAGGTTCTCCCCATCCCTGTCCGAAATAGTAACTTTTAAATCCATCAGACATCTCAAGGTTTACCCAACACTGATCTACTATATGCAAAGCAATATATCCCCAGGAATAAATAAATGGCAGTCCTGCTCAGAGTTTACTTATGTCAGATACAGAAGGAAATTCTTATTTTAAAAAAATAAATGCCAAATGCTACAAAAGAATGAAAAAAGCTAGGAGAAAACTGAACACACATCAGCAGCGCCTCCCATGCCATCCACTTGCCATGGCATCTTATTCTTTCTTTTTCTAAAACTGAATACTAAAAAACACAAATTGAACAGAATATTTTAAATATTGGTGAGTTTTCTGTTTTTCTGTTTGTTTTTGTTTATTGGGGGAACTTTCTTTTCCTCAAAGATCAATACATCAAACAAAGTGAACCCCCCCCCATTTTTATTATTCTATTCTCTTCCTTCTTATGCTGCTTTTCTCCCAACAAAGGGATCCAAAAATAGTTGATCTATTACCAGGCCCAAAAGAAATGCAAAAAAAGCAAGAAGACAAAAATATTGTGGCACGTTAAAGAGTAATTGCTACACAGTACAGTGGTACCTTGTATAAAGGAATTAATTCATTCCAAATGAAATTATGTTAAGCAAATTTTCCTTTATACAAATTTCCCATAGGAATGCACTGAAAATGGAGTACAGTGGACCCTTGTATAACAAACAGTTTGCATAACATAAAATTTGTACAACATAAAAAATTCCGGAGATAGGGCAAATTTGCTTAACATAATCGCCTATGGCGAGAATCTGTACAACATAAAATGGGATTACTCTGTTTTCAATGCATTCCTATGGGAATTTGTATAAAGAAAAATTTGTTTACAATAATTTCATTTGGAACAAATTAATTCCTTTATACAAGGTGCCACTGTACTGTAATTCCATTTTTATGTTGTATGGATTCGCCCCATAGGTGATTCTGTTAAGCAAATTTCCCCTATCTCCAGAATTTTTTATGTTGTACAGATTTTGTTATACAAGCTGTTTATTATACAAGGGTCCACTGTACTGTATTATAATGTGAGCTTTCACGGATAAAATCCACTTCCTCAGACTATGACTCTGATCATTCCTTACCATTAGGTATGTTTGTCGACATAGCTGATAGGAGTTGCATTGCTGTGATAAGTGCTGCTGTGAAGAGGTTGGTTGGTTGGTTATTTGTTTGTTTGTTTAATTTAGTGAAGAACTGTACTGTAAACATGTGGTGAAAGAAAAAAAATATATGCAAATTGAGTGAAATTAAGATAATTCCAGCACCATTTCACAGACTTCAATGGGCAAGCAAAAGCTTTTTCTGTTCTGTGCTTTTCCTCTACTCAGAAGGATGCCCGTGAAAGCCGCCCTCTGGCCACGCCCTTCCAAAGCTGCCTCAGAAGAGGAAAGGCCCTCATAAAAGGAAGGAAGGCGGCTTCATTGCTTGGTGTGCATGAACTGGTGGGGTGAGGTGGGGCCACCCCCACTACCACCCCATCTCTCCTTCAGGCCTTGGGCCCCTAGGCTTCTCTGCCCCCCCTTCCTTCTGCTCCTGCCCCTCCATCTGCCACCAGGGTGAGCCATGGCGGGCTACGGAAGTGCCAGCCCTGCCCCACTGTGCCTCAGAGAACACGCAGTCATGGCTCCTCTCTCGTGTGGTTTCCTCCCCTTCTTTATCTATCTACGTCCTTTCATGGGGGCTGTTGCTCTTTTGTGAGACCTGTGCAACAGGCTCACAACAGGACCCCCCTCCCATGCAGCACACACTCCCTTTAAGCGGAGGCTGCAGGCACCCCACCCCACGCAGTGGTGTCTGCTGCATGGCCCACTGACGCACACCGAGCCACTCCCATGGGTCGCCAATCGCCATGCCTAACCACCACCACCCCAGCGCTGTTTGGCACTGCCTGAGCTACACCCACTGCCCACCCCTTACCCAGCAGCATGCTAAGCAACCTCCATTGCTCTCTCTCGCTCTCGCTCTCCGCCCCACCCCAGACATCATATGGCAGAAGGAGGAGGGGGGGGATCCAAATCAGAAGTAGGGAACATCAGCTCCTAGGATCAAACCGGCCCCTCCTGGGGGCCCACATTCCTTAGGTTTTGCCATTTGCCTCTGCTAGGAAGCAGAAACGCCTCTCTCAAATGCCTCTTGCTTAATAATAATGCAAGTTGTGTGGCTGTCAAAGACTAGCACAAAGAATCTTTTATTAGAATTATTACTGTTATTCCAGGGGATGCCCAAGTTGAAGCCAAAGAACTGGGGGGGGGGGGAGACTAACAAAATACACAGATCTGCCAGTCAAAACATCTCGCATGTGGATAAAACAAACTTCAGGGTTCTCCATAGGCATCAAGGTTTGGGGTATCATATCGAGAAATTTCACACATTACAAGCAGTTGCAGATTTCAAAACTAACACCCTCAGAGCTACAAACCCTGGCAATGTTAGGGACAGCATACCTACCATGCTGATATTTAACAGGTACACTTAGGTTCTGGTTAAAATGTACGTCTATTGTCCGATACCAATCGATATTTTTATAATCTGAATTGACTGTGCCGGATGTTTTTGAATCATAATAAAGCTTTTGTATTTGTGCTCCTTGGGTCTCCTTATGCACGGCAAGGAGGCTCCAAGAACACCTCACATGAACTGAAACTGGCCTTCAGGCCGAAAGGCTCCCTTGGGTCCCAACGAGGCTTGGCTCCTGCCACGCCCCACCACGCTTGTCCCCTGTCTGTTCCTCCCAAGACCCATTCTCCACAGCCACAGCCCCACTGAAATATGTTCCCTTTCCTCCTTACTGGACTTGCTTACCTGGTTCCCATCCAGTCCAGTCCAGCTGGCCTCACACCCTCTCAGGGGAGCTGCCTTTCCAGTCTCTTGGCTCCCCTCAAGGACTGTCCCATCAGCTACGGAATTGTTTTCTGGTCATAGAGACCCTCCGGGGATCCCTCCCTCCTTTCAACTGCAACATCTCTCCCACCATTTTTAAAATGTGTTTAAAACCCAGATTCTCCCTCGAGTTCTGGGAAGGAGCACTCTAGGGAGAGTTTGACACATATTCTTTCTCTTTCCTGATCATCTCATCGTTAACTACCTAGTCAGAGCGACACTAGAACCGGAGAAATTCTATTTTTTTTTTCTTATCTAGGGAAAAGGTTCTCTAGAGCATGGCTGTATCCTCCTTTAAAACCTCACTCAACTCCCAAATACAATAAGGTGCCACAGTCAGAGCAGTGGGGGAGGGTACTTCTCCCCATCATTGCACAGTCATCCCCCCAAACCCAGTCCTTAGACTGCCCCTTCCCAGGTTGCAGGTCCCAGGTCCCAATGCCCCTGGCTATGCAGCACAACACCAGGACTACTGACTCAGGGGGTGGTCCCAATGCATCCCGGTGGGGCTTTCTCCCACAGTGTGAGCTGGAAGGATGCAAAAGAGCTGCTGCTGCTGCTGCTGCTGCCACTGCTGCCACTGCTGCATTCAAGACCCTTCCTCAGTACGGAGTGTCCCACCCACCTGGATCCTGGGATGGACATACAGTATTGCACAACTACAGTAAATTAGCTTTGGGCTTCTGTAACTGCAAAGTGGCTGTGACACAATCATTGAGCACTGGGAATAAAGCTTGACTCCAGGCCATCAGATCCCTGGAAATTCCAAGATGAGAGTACAAAAGTGGGGGGGGGAGGCCGGGGGGAACTTCTTCTGATAGTTAGGCAGCCACTTGCTATTTGTTTCATGCTAAGCAGACAGATTTGGTCTACGTCCCTAGGGCAGTGATGGCAAACCTTTTAGAGACCGAGTGCCCAAATTGCAATTCAAAACCCACTAATTTTTCGTAAATACAGCCATTTAACCTGAATACAGGTGGCTGTGAAGGGGCGATGTCGGGTACCCACAGAAAGGGCTCTCTGTGCCCCCCCTTTGGCACCCGTGCCATAAGTTCGCCAGCACTGCCCTAGGGAGTCAGAGAAGGAATGATATAAAATTAATTTGTTCCTGTTTGTTTACTGGTTTTTTCATCTAGTGCAGGATCTGCAGACACTTTCAGTGTTTCATTTGCCCTGCATTTTCATTTTTGGCATGCTTTGTTCCTCAGAGAAGCTGGAAATTAAGGAAACCAAAAACAAGAGCCAGGAAGTCACACCGCTTACTGGGGGGGGGGGGGAATCTAGCCCAGCTTCGTCTGCTCATCACCAAGGCTGCCTCACTCCTTCCAAGGGGAGAAGGCAGCCATCTCCTGGCTCTCTACTGAAATCAGATAATCTGGGGGGGGAGGTGTGTGTGTGTGTGTGTGTGTGTGTGTGTGTGTGTGTGTGTGTGTGGCGAGGTGGTAGTGGTGGTTAGAAAGAGAGAGACAGAGAGATTTTGCTGCCAGCACTCAAGGACCGCAATACTGTAACCCACTGCCTGCAATAAATAAATAAAGAGATAAATAAAATGCCTTGGCATTGCAACTCTCAGCACCAAAAACAAAACGAAATGAAATAAAACATTCTAAGAGGCTGGAGTTTGGACAGCGTCTTGTTTCAAAAGAGGGGCATGCCACAACTCCAGCCTAGTTCTAAGCCCCTCTTCCCTGTTCCTGAACTGAGAAGGTGCTAGAGCTAAGGTGACTGGAGAGCGAGTAGGAAAAGGTGCTCTGTGTATGTTCAGAAGTTCGCCTTCTTAATGCAATGCGCCTTGGCACTCAAGAGATTACCGGCCGGGGAGGGGTGGAGGCGACGAGATTGAGCCTGGATAGGCGTAGTAGTAACCAATATTGCCTGTCTTACATCTCGCCGCCTCTCTCTTACCCCTCGGCTTTCCAGGGCTGTGTGTCTGTGTCAGTCCTTGGACCCAGGGGCCCTTAACCCCTTCGCTCCCGCGTGCGCCCAATCCCCTTGGGCCGATTGGGCCGGCTAGAGGAAGGGCCACTTTCTCCCACACGGCACACAGCCCGTCGAGCCCCCCCCCCGACCCCGCCCCGGCGGGCCAGAGCTCAGGCGTGCCGGCGGGTAGGTGGGCGGGTGATGATTCCCACCCCGACCCCGACCCCGCTCCCGCCGCCTCGGGCGCCCACCTCTGCTTGAGGGCGGCCAGGTCTTCGGCCATGTTGTCGCGCTCGACCTGGAGGCGGTCGCGGTCCTTGCCCAGGGCGTCCACCTGGCGGCGCAGTTCGCGCAGCTCCTCCTGGAAGAGGTCGCCGGCGCGGGTGGGCTCCTTGGCCCTCGCCTGGCTCAGCTCGGCCACCAGGGCGGCGTTCTGCGTCTCCAAGTAGCGCACTTTCTCGATGAAGCTGGCGAAGCGGTCGTTGAGCTCCTGCAGCTCCTGCTTCTCGTTGCTCCGCGTGGCCAGGAACTCCTGGTTCAGCGCCTCGGCCACCGAGAAGTCCAGCCTCTCGGACGCCGACGCCGACGCCCCGTAGGCGTAGCGCGGCGCCACCGAGAACCCCCCGGCCGGCGCGCTGCTGAGGCTGCTGCTGCCGCCGCTGGCGCGCAGGTAGAAGCCGCCGCCGCCGCCGCCGGTGCTGCTGCTGCTGGCCCGGTAGGAGCGCAAGGAGGCCCCCCGCGTGGCGCTGGCCGAGGAGGTCGAGGCGAAGCGCGACGGCGACGACGAGTAGTACGACATCGGCGACAGCGTCGGCGGAGGCCCGAAGGCGCGGCGGTACGAGGTGGCGCGGATGTGGCTCATGATGGGGCGGCGGCGGCGGCGGTGGCGGTGGGCGCAAGTCCGAGAAGTTCCCGCTGGAGAGGAGGAGGAGGAAGAAGAAGAAGAAGAAGGCGCCGGGTCCAGGGATGCCGCTTTATAGGCGGCCAAGTGGCGAACGGGAGGGGAGGGAAGGGACGGGCGAGGGAAGGAGAGAGAGCGAGGGGGCCTGCGGTGGCTCCACCTCTCTTGGATGCGGCCCAGAGCCCCGCATTGCAGCCCCGCGCCGCATGGAGAGGGGAACCACCCAAGCCGGCGGCGCGCCCTCGAAAGATGCTCGGCCCGGGGAAAGGGGCCGGCCGGCGGGGCCATCGCCCTCCATCATGCCCGCACCTATCCATCCATCCATCCCCTCCGAGCCGGCCAGGGAAGCGCGCACGGGATGATGGCAGCCTTAAGGCCCCAATTTGAGAGTCGGGGAAGACAGATGCCAGTTTTCCGGGGGAGAAGCCGGAGTTACATAATTCGGGGCGGGGTGGGGTGGGGAGGAAGAAGGGAGCGATCTTTTCTTGTGATGCTGGAGCAGGGAGGCAGACCTCGGGGAGATGGCAAGTCGATTCCCTCCGAGCCTTTGGTCCTGTAACAGAACTAAAGGTGTGTGTGTTGGGTAGGGGGGAGAGAGAGAAATTTAGCAAGTTACAGATTTGAAGACAGCAGGGGCAGTTCTGCTAGGCTGACCTTTATTTGAAGAACAGAGGGAGGGGGACACACACAACTTGATGATTATTGATTACACATGTTTGCCCTAGGAAGAAAACAGATTTACTGTGGATCCCTGAAGAGATATGTCCTTAATTGTTTAGCCTGGGACATGAACCTCATGCAATTTATGGCTAATTTACAGGGAAGAAACAGATGTTGTTTAATTTAATAACTTCCATTAGACAGGAAGTACTTCTGGTAGGGCCATTTTCCTTTTGAGCAATTTTCTTTTGCTGACTTATTGCATTTCAGGAAGGAAAGCTAAAGGGCAAAATGTTAAGGCAGGGAAATGCTTCATATGGCACAATCTGGGAAGGCTCCTGCTTCTTGACATCTGCCCTTCCCTGACCACTCAGAGAAGAAGAGGGAGTAAACCCTTCTGTCAACAGGGGCTGTTGGAGCACATGTTATCCTGATCTTCCATAAGCCATCCAGCAGTTATTCCAGGACATTTATGAAGCACTGTGCCTTTACATGGTTCTCTGTGATAAGGGGAGTAAGAGAAGACCAAAATGTCAATTGTAGCATCAGGCTCATCATATTTGGCCATACTGTACTTTCTTACCCAGCCATCATGAGATTATGGGTATACCTGTGTGCACACAAAATATGCAAAGTTATGGGTGATGCCTTTAATAGATCTTCAGGTACATTGAATAAATGAGAGAGAGAGAGAGAGCCACATATGCTGCTGAATCATACGCCTACTCAGAAAGCTGTCCTGGCATCTCATCCCACCTACCAATCTTGCTGGCTCCACAGAAACAGAAGTTAGAAGGATGTTGAAGTTGGCCCACGACCCACCAAGATACATTTTTCCTTTCTCCCTCTCATAGCATTATCTGAGTTGACCTGTTCCAGTACTGCTGTATTATGTAGAGCTGGGAAGTGGTTGTTTTAAAAATCTTTTCAGAATCCTGCAGCTGCCACAAGGGCCAGATTTTAATGCCTCTCCCTGATGACTCTTCCAAGCTCTGCCTATAGGTAAATACTGCTTTTCCCCATTGGAAGCCAGAATTGTGGAGCTGGGGAACTGCAGAAAGAATGCGGGGACTGAAAGGCTCACTGCTGCTGTGCCAACAGTCATTGTCGAGTGAGAACCTGCTGTTGCTGCCAGGTTTCTGGCTTGTTTCTTGGCTTGTCCCCCCTTTCAGTGTTTGGTTCTGTGATGTTTGTCTACTGTTCTTTTGGGGCTGTCTAGACCAAGCCGCTCTGCTGCCGCTGCTTCTGGGCTGCCTCCCCCCCCCTCCACACACACACACACACACACACACACACACACACACTTCCTGGCTTCTTTTCATGTGGGTGGACAGAAAACAGCCAGTCTTGACTTGCTTCTTCAATCCCCTTGCTTTCCTCCACATGTTACTCTTGGCACCATAATTTGGTCACACACCTGTTAACAGGTCATCCCAGCAGGCTAAAACAACACAGAAATGTCTTGTGGCACCTTAAATGACAACTAGCCAGTTGATTATGCCAGAAAACATTTGGGTTAGATGGCAACAATGCAGAAATGTGGATGGGAAATAAACAGGCTGGTAATTCATGACGTGTGCAATGGCCTTCCCCCATGGGATATCCTGCAAATGTTCTCGTCTGCTCCTCTTATCATCCTGAACCATGCAGCCACCCTGGCTAAGGCTTATGGGAGTTATCAGCCCGAACATCTGGAGAGCCAGAGTTTGAAGGAGATCCAGCTGCAGCATCATTTGGCTGCTGCATCTGCTTAGCATTCATTCTGAATCCCCTGCTTTTCTTTTATGGGGCAGGCTACCCACCCACACATGCTCAAGCCCGCTGCTGCCTTCCTGTTCACCCACCCTGGAGTGTTTTCACACATTGGCTGGTGCTTTATCAAGGTCCTGCTGAATGGAAAATCCTGCCAGCAGAGTAAGCACCGGATGATGCCCCAGCTGCTTGTGCAAACCTCACCATAGATCAAGCAAAGGGCAGATTTTCTCCATGGAGCGAAGTGCTTATGCAACAGCAACCACTGCACAAGGAGTGCAGTCCCATAGAGTGGCAGCACAGGACCTTCCATTTGGCAGAAGCTCAGTAAAATGTTAGCTATTTTTCTTGCAGTAAAGCTATTTCATTGCAGGCAAGGTGTGCCAAGCCGAGGAAGATTGCCTGCCACATCAAAATTACCACGTGTGGCCAATCATACAGGCATGCATACATTGTGACGGCTTACCCATAGAGATCCTACATCCACAGAGGAAATGACAGTGTCTCAACAATCCTTTAGCAGCTGGACTAATGGATCTGCTTGGCTCAGCCACCACCATGGAAATTGACATTCACCTCATGGGATTCTGTCCCAGCCCTTTTTCTTAAGAGATCAAAATGTTTTGCTACTCATACAAGCAGCTTCACCAGTCTGAGGAAAGTTAGTGGGAAATCCTCCGTTTTATAGTTCACCTTCATTTCACATCACCCTGGTCTGAATAGGTTCATAAGCTGGACAATTGTTCTTCTGAGTTGGGACAGTGCTTTGTTGATGGCCCACTTTGGATATCCACAGGCCTTAAGCACTGTCTTCAGATGCCTGTCTTCCTTCTTCTTGGCTTCTGTGGAGGTGGGGATGCTCTCTGCTCTGTGGCCTGGGAAAACAAGTTTATAGGAAACCCACCCACCCAGATCAGTACTTACTATTTGACTCCCACCATCCATTACAACACAAATTAGAAGTCATCAGGATTTTAGCAGCTGGACTAATGGATCTGGGTGGCTCAGCCACCACCATGGAAATTGGCATTCACCTCATGGGATTCTGTCCCAGCCCTTTTTCAGAGATCTGGAATGTACTCCACCACCACCACCACCACAAACAGCCTTCTAGTTGGTTTGGCTGCTAATTCCCAGAAGCATCCCCTAGACACTGGTACAGCGCTATGGGAGCCATAGCCTCAAAACACTTCCTCCCCCAGCCCGCACCCCCATGTGTGCCAACAGAAGTCTCCTGACTCTCAGAGCAAAACCGGTCATGCAAACCCACAGCCTGCCAAAGGGATGCTCTCAGCAGGGAGAAAGCTGCCCAAAGCATTTCTCCAGTCCTTTGGCCACCTGCTGGGGCAGCCAATATCTAGGCTAATTAATGCCAGCTACACAGTTAATAGGTTCAGAAAATGTAGAGGCCCGCATTCCTATTCTGATTCTAGACGTTTGATGCAGCTGTAATCCCCCCACCCCTTGCTCATCCTGTCAAGTACAACTTATTTTGTGCCAGGCATATTTATTGTAGTCATTAGTGTCTTGGGTGGGAGTCAGCAATATGCTAGTTTTCTTGGCCTGAGAAAGTTCAGAGTTCTGCACCACAAATAACTGAGCTGTGCGGTCGATTTACATTTAGATGCCAAGCAAGTACAGTACTGTAGTTCTATATCTTGACTTAATGTAACCTTTCAAGTGGTGATAAGATCCAGAAGATTCAAGGATGACACTGAACTTCCCGGAGCCCTGTTGGAGGGTTCAGAATATTTTACCCAACGTCGCCTATACACTTGCAAACATTATTTTGCAGTGATGAGGACTAGAGACTTGCTTTTAAAAATAAAGGAAAGTGAACGCTGAGATGCTCAGACCATTGAATTCTCCATCTCACATCCAGTTCAGTGCTTAAGAGTTGCAAATTGTACACAGTCTGAACCAGGAACCACCCTTTGTGAACTCGCTACATTTTCCACCCAGGCTACTGCCGAGTTCCAATGCAAAGAGAAGCAAGTTAGACGTACTGAAGTATATAGTTGGTTAACTGATGAGGACTGCACAGATAACCATGATTTTTATTATAAAAATCAAAGCCAAGGCTTGTTTCAGCTTAAGCTGTAGCTGACCTCTGGGGTAGAACAGAAAGAGAAACATCTCTCCATGTGAGTCTGGAAGTTCAGTCATGGCAACTGGACTTCTTTTCTTGAGAGACTGAAACGTTTCACTACTCATCCAAATAGCTTTGTCAGTCTGAAGAAAGCTGGTGTGAGGCTTCCAATTTATAGTTCACCTTGCTTTCACTCCACCCTTGTCTGAATAAGCTCCTGATTTAATACCAGGTATAACAACCTGTACTTAATGGGGTTGGGAAGGGTTGCATAGGTGGGACTTTCACACACTCCAGGCCTCTACATCTAATGAGCCTATTCAGGCCATTATCCACCTAGTGAGCTTATTGAGTTCACTGTCCACCTAACAGCATGGCATGAAAGCAAGGTGAACTATAGGTTGGAGGCCTTGCACCAGCTTCCCTCAAACTGACGAAGCTACTTGGATGAGTAGTGAAACATTTCGGTCTCACAAGAAAAGAAGTCCAGTTGCCATGACTCAACTTTTGGATAACCTCACCAGGATGACTAAGAATCTTCACAGATACCTCTCCATGTGATATTGAATATTATAGATGAAAAGAGGGAAGAAGTTCTGCACTTATTGATCACATTTGGATCCTGCTTTTTCTCAGAACTCATAAGGCAGTTACACAAACTCCCACAGACACACCTCACATTTTACCCTCACAATGACATTGAGATGTGGGGAGAGAAGGGATCAGCTGGAGGTCAGCAAGTGAGTTTTGTGGCTGAACAGAAATTTGAACCTGGGTCTCTCTTGTAACAGTCAGGTACCAATTTCCACCGGGTTGCCTACGAACTATCATGGCTTCTAGCAACTAATGGGGCAGAGAAGACACAGTTCTCTACAAGTACTTCGCATGGGAAAATAATCAGCCGTTATTGACTGCTATAAATTACGTCAAGTGTATTGATAATAGGTGTAGAGCTAATGGTGGGCATATGATCTCTGACACGGGAAAGCATAGAACAAGCCTGACCACCGGCCTCTTAAAGTCCTGCCTACAAACCTCTGCGGCTTTTAGCAACTAATGGATCTTAGAAAGCAAGCAAACAAATAAGAACCTAAGAGACTTGATCTATTATCATCAGGAAGCACTGAGGCTACAGCAGCAGCCAAGCAGACAGAGATTAAAAGAGTAGGGGGAAAAAATAAAAGCTTAACCTTGCTATTATCATATCCCTTATTTTCCAACTGCTTGAGACAAAAATAATAATTAGAACAATCCTCTTCAAATAGTCTATGCAATCAGCTGACATGGTTTGCCTGTGTGATTGGGATCAGCCATTGTGTCAGAGCAGGACTTGAAAGCAGACATCCAGGGGACCTCTGAAAATAAGGAGCAGGAAGCCCCCAAACACAGCAACCGCTTGGCTTGCTACCTTTTGAAATGAGAGAGTAAGGGGGGGGGCAGCATGTCTGTCTACTAGCTCCTGCATACAACACATCTGGCCCTCAAGATGTTACTAAACTATAGTTCCCATCAGCCCTGGGCAGTACAGACAAGGATGAGGACTGGTGAGGGTTACCAACCACCATCTGTAGGCCCATCCTCTGCCCCTTAGGCAAAAACTTAATCTCTTGAGGTACAACCCTTCTTTTTCATTTGTTTGTGTGTCAAAATCTGAGATCAAGATGTCATTGATCCCTCTTTGTTAGTTATCCACAGAACACCCCTGTGAGGTTTTTCTTTTTCATTCATTTCAGAAGCAATCTACTGTTGCTTCTAGAGTGGAAGGATCAGCAACTCAACGAGGTTTACATATGTCTAGGTGAGGATTTGATAGAATCCAGGTTTTCAGAATACCAGTCCATCTGTCTGTCTTCTAATCAAATGCATCCTGGATGGGATTTTGGTGAAGATTCTCAGTCATCCAGGTGAGTTTATCTGGAAGTTGTGTCATGGCAACTGGACTTCTTTTCTTGTGAGATCAAAAGTAAGACATAGGCATTTTGTTTCAGAAGGGGTTCGGTTCTGAAACAAAACACGGCAGCACAGCTGCTGTTCGGTACTGGGACCACCCTTCCAGAACAAAATCAACCACTGACTTACCTTATTTTGGGCTGCATGGGGCTAAGCTCCAATGAGGAAGCAGCCTCTGACATGTCATATTTCACTCTCACTGGTGCTGGTCAGTCAGACAGGGAGGTGGGATGATGTATGTCCCAAAACAGCTCCTGATTGGCCAGCATCAGGGAGAGTGAAAGATGACACATCAGAGGCTGTTTCCTCATTGGAGTTTAGCCCCATGTGACCCAAAACAAGAGATTGGTTGATTTTGTTCCAAAATGAAACACACGTCTCGTTTTGCTACTCATCAAAGCAGCTTCATCAGTCTAAGGAAAGTTAGTGGCAAGTCCTCCATTTTATTGTTCACCAAAATTTCACATCACCCTGGACTGAATAACCCATTAAGTACAGGTCCTATCCATGGCCTCGTTGGTGGATGTTTGAAGTGCTTCTAATTTGTCTGGGGATAGATGAAAGGCCTGCTTGATAAGTACAGTAGCAGACAGATTGTGTCTGAGTCCCCCACCTCTGTTGAGAGATGGGGTTTTCAATACTGACGTGAATGACTTCCCTGACCCCTCTCTCAAACCACCTCTCTTCTCTGTCTAATGTGTGTAAATCCTCATCTTTGAATGCGTGCTCTTTGTCCTTCAAGAGGAGATGTACTGCTGATTCTGGTCCTGAGCTGTTGCCTTGCCTCTGTTGGGCAATCCTCCTGTTTAATGGCTGTTTAGTTTCTCCAATGTAGACGTCTGCACACCCCTCACTGCATTGGACTGCATATACTGTACTATATTGCTCCTCTTGTGTTTTGGTGTCAGGTTCTTTGGATGGATGAGTCTATGCCTTAGTGTGTTTGTGGGTTTGAAGTAAACAGGGATGTGGTGTTCACAAAAAATCCTTTTAAGCTTTCCTGACACTCCAGCCACGTAGGGAGTGACCAAGTTCTTATGTTAGCTCTGGGACTCAGGCTGATCCAGTGTTCTTCTGGGTCGAGGTAGGGATGCTCTCTGCTCTGTGGTTTAGAGTCCTGATGACTCCTAATTTGTGTTGTAATGGATGGTGGGGGTCAAATAGTAAGTACTGATCTGTGTGGGTGGGTTTCCTATAAACTTGTTTTCCCAGGCCACAGAGCAGAGAGCATCCCCACCTCCACAGAAGCCAAGAAGAAGGAAGACAAGCACCTGAAGACAGTGCTTAAGGCCTGTGGATATCCAAAATGGGCCATCAACACAGCACTGTCCCAACTCAGAAGAACAATTGTCCAGCTTATGAACCTATTCAGACCAGGGTGATGTGAAATGAAGGTGAACTATAAAACGGAGGACTTTCCACTAACTTTCCTCAGACTGATGAAGCTGCTTGTATGAGTAGCAAAAACATTTTGATCTCTCAAGAAAAGAAGTCCAGTTGCCATGACTCAACTTCAAAATTTCCTGGATGGGACTGTTTTCTCCATGTCAGTACAGC
>JAHTLZ010000010.1:6076616-6130999 GCA_023846285.1 Phrynocephalus versicolor
AATCAATCAGACCTAATAATCAAATCATCATAATAAAAAGAACAAATAAGCAAATAAGCACAAATACAATGAATCAAAATGATTTAACAATTCAAAATAAGAACAAATGGCAAAAAATAAATAACTAATTTAATTTGTTTTTAATGTTATCTATATTCCATATACATCGATCATTTTAAAAAATGCAGTGTTCTCATACAAGGAAAGAAGCCTAATCAAAACGAAACTGCCGTATTAAAACAATTTACCTCAGTTGGAGACTTTGCCCAGTGAAACCATCTTGTAATTAGTCAGAGACTGTGGGAACCGGCTTCCAGGTGCCTGGATTCTGGGGGGTGTGGGGAGGGAGGACAGGGCAATGGGTGCTTATGAACAAAAGAAAGCCCTGGTGCAGTCTTGGGGGCAACTGGGAAGAGCTGGGCTCTGATTCCTGCCCAGCAAGGGCTAATGCCCGTTCTTTGGACAAACTGTTCCCCTTTCTCTCTCAGCCTCAGCTCTTCAGCTCTGAAAGGGACATTATGAATGACCTACTAATATGAAGCTCAGGGAGGCAATTACTGCAAAACTCCTGGCGCCTCAGAAAGTGCTTCAGAGATGGTAAATAAAAGGAAACCATTCCAACACAAGAGCGTGCATAGTCTGCACGGAAAGAGCTTGGTCTTCACTCCTCATCCTCCATTCTAGCTAGAGAAAGTGGATGGGAACTCAGTCCTAGGCCCCTGATTAGGCAAAGTGGCCAATCATTATTCTGTATGTAGCCTCAGTGATGTCAATTGTGCTTTACAGAATAACAGACACAGGCCTCTGCCCTGAGGGGCTTACATTCCAGGAGCAGAGGCAATACAGGCTGGGTGACCCGGGGCATTCGGTGAAGCATCCTCCCGCCTCCACCTGCAACACTCTGCAAAGCAGCTCTATGCCAGTTTAGAAAGCAGAGCTGTGTTGTGGAGGGAGCTCCAGTGCCCAGATACAGAGTACTATACTTCTTCACCCTCTTTCCGTGCCGCTCGCCACTGAGAGAAGAAAGGCTGGGCTTGTTGCAGCTGCTGCCATCTTAGTAGCTGCACCATGACTCTGGGCTTTGGCCCAGAAATCTAGCGTAACACAGGTGGCACCCAAGGGCATTGTGGGAGCATTAAGATGGCGACCTCTCCAGCCAACATGGTGCTTCTGTTACATACACTGGAGAGAAACGGGGTGGTGGTGGGAGGATGCATACCTCACTCTGAGTGGTCCTCCCGGGGCTCTGGAATCGGCCATTTACCTAAGAGTGTCGGATCTGAGGCAAAGACAATTCACATTGTGGCTTAAACAATAAACAGCCTCTGTCTCTCATCAGGAATTGTTTCTATGACATCCCCCACATAATCATTGTCTTATTTAGATAGTTAAATTTAACCAATTAGCCCTTACTAATTAAATCCTTGCAGGGATTTCGGACACAAAATAATTCAAGGGAGGGTTCGGAAGCTGTGTCGTGAACTCCCTGCCGTTAGCCACCTACCTCTGCTCATGCTGCAGTGCTGAGGGTTTGGTACCACTCTATGCTAGTTTAGGATGAGCCATGCTAATGAAGTCATGATGAGGATGCAGAGACTGGCATTGCAGATGTAATAACAAATAAATCATTTGTGCAATAAAGCTCAGAGGAGGCAGCAAGCACTTCTTGGCTCGGTGGCTCACTGCAATCCAGTTTCCCCATTGCTTCTGTTCTGCTGCTGCCGTCACCTTGCTGCTCCCCTCTCCCTGCCGCCACTGCCCCCCCGCCCCCCCCCATTACCGCCAGTCTGAGAATCATGCCAGCTATTTACGGGAAAGCCAGGCTACTGAATATATTTGCTGAGGGACTTGAAATGGACCCAAAGGACATCTAAGGAAGGTGGAATGAGAGAGAAAGAGAAGGAGAGCAATTGAAACATCCGTGAAATAAATGCCAACTGTATTGAATTTTCAGACTTAATAGCTTATCTGCAGCCAGACCAGACAGAGGAAAAGGCCTTAGCAAAAGGTTCAAAGCTGAATCAAGTGCTATTCTTACTTTTGTATTTTGAAGGGCTGCCTCTTTGGAGAACTGGAAGTTAGATCTTTCCGTAGCCTAGCAATACTTGTAAAAATAAAACAGCAAGGCACAAGAATTCTGAAGAATACATTGTCTTTTGTCTCATGGATTAAGCATACTGGCTTCTCAAAATTCCTGGCATTTCACTGCTGGAAGTGAGAGTTCAACAAATGGAACAGCATGAGAAAGGAAACCCTTCTATCTCTTGTTCTTCTCTATCTGTGTGCAGTGGAACCACTGGATCAAAGGGCCTATGCAGCCGAACCACTGGCTCCCACCCCTGAAGGTGACCAGTTTGTCTGATCCAAACCCAAACATTAGAGCCAATAAGGATTGCATACACATAGACTTTCTCGGCAGGTGGGACACAAGCAATGTGACTGAATGAAAAGGATAATGTCATTTTGGGGATAATTAGTAGGACTCCAACAGTAGGTATGACTATTGGAATAGATACTTTATTGTCATTGTACATAGTACTGTACAACAAAATTGAAAGCTATCCCAAGTGTGAGAAAAACAAACACAAAACTAAAATTAGAACAAAAATTAAATTTAAAAGGTAAAAAGAATTAACAGCACTCATATACATCCATCACAACTCCCCAAGGTCATACTATTTGGTTGCAGTATTTAAGATGGTTAGGGCTCTTGGATAAAAATTATTTTTAGTCTGTTTGTTCTTGTATTTATTGCTCTGTATCTCTGTACAAGACTTGCACTGCTCCTATATACTGTAACTTTCGCATATACTTTGTTCTCAAAAGGATAATTTGTGGATTTTTCCAAGTGTTCATTAAAAACCCCATGACTTGTCAGTGATGTACTGTACTTTTGGATGATGATTCAGAATACTGGGTGAGTGCTCAGAATATATTGCAAGCCTTCAGCAAAAACTTTGAAAGGGTCCTCATGTTTTGCAGTTCATAGTTAACGACAACAGTACTAAGCATCCTTCATTTAAACTCAAGCCTGGAAATGGAGGGTCGAAAATTCCAGATTTGTGTTGTCCCTATCTGTCTTCTGACATCAAGTAAAAAGACTGTTGGGTCAACTTTTCCTACTACCACCACCCCAAAGTCTTAAATGGTAGACAGGGTTTGAGGCACTGACTTTTATGGCTGAAGCTGGCAATACAAGGCACACTGAGTCACCCAAAGCCTAGAGCAGTGTTGGCAAACCTTTTACAGACTGAGTGTCCAAACTTTGATTCAAAAGCCACTAATTTTTCGCAAAGTGCCAATACATCAATTTAACCTGAGTACAGGTGGTTGTGAAAGGGTGACATCGTGCCCACAGAAAGGGCTCCGAGTGCGCGCTTTGGCACCCGTTCCATAGGTATGCCAACACTGGCCTAGAGCAATCTGTAAAGGCTGTTTGTAGATGAATTAAGACTGTTTCACCAGTTTTTTTTTCAGCTGGGGCAGGCCTAGCTGCCAGGACAACAGGATGACTTTGGATTTTCATAAACCCTTTATCCTGAGCCCTGAACCCCACTAGGGTTACTTGGTTAAGAAAGGAAGCTAAAATCCCAGTCTGCCTGTAATAGCCCTCTTGTCTCACTTCTGAGACAAGCCCAAAGAGAGAGTATACACAGTACTTCCCCCAGGAGGCAAGCAAGGAAACCATCTATAATTGAAATCAAAGCATTCTAGTCTGCAATGTTGCCTGTCCCAAGTCATTCACACACACCTAAATATTATATTAAAAGCCCAATATTAGGGGTCATACATCCACTCACCTACCTGTATCCAAGAAAAGTAGTACTATATTGGGAGAATATTCAGTATTATTTCCACAGAGTTTTGGCCACTGCAGATGCTTCAGAATTTAACTCCTCTGATCCCTCACCAATGGCCTGCTAAATTAAAGATAATGTAAAAAATAAATTTAATTATTTATTTATTGAATGTTTATACTGCCTGATTAGTGCAAAGCATTACTCTGGGTGATTAATAATGCAAACAGTATCAGCGGACTAAGGCTCAGTGGACTAAGGCTCCAAAAATTGTTGGCTGCAAAGTCGGCGTCTTGGCAGTTCGAACCCCAGGTGCCATGCAGCGGAGTGAGCTCCCACTGTTAACCCCAACTCCTGCCAACCTAGCAGTTTGAAAGCATGTAAATGCAAGTACAGTAGATAAATAGGTACCGCTGGAGTAAGCAGGAAGGTAAAACAGTGTTTCCTTGCAGCCATGCTGGCCACGTGGCCATGGACTTGCACAACACTGGCTCTTTGGCTTGAATATGGAGATGAGCATCACTCCTAGAGTTGCACATGACTAGCATGCATGTATGGAAGGAACCTTTACCTTTAGCTTTATATATGCCAAAACAAAAAGAAATATGATCAAGTCAGTCAAATCAATAAATAAAACAAAAAACCCAAAAAACCCAAACAGATTATCATCAAACAGTAGATCAGGCATGTCCAAACTTCGGCCCTCCAGATGTTTTGGACCGCAACTCCCACAGTCCTTTGCCATTGGCAAGCTAAGCTTAGAATTCTGGGAGCTGCGGTCCAAAACATCAGGAGGGCCGAAGTTTGGACATGCCTGCAGTAGATGGATGGGAAAACACACATGGGCAGCCTTCATGAGAGGATCAGGATGCCCTGAAAAGCTTCAGTAAAGAGCATCATCTTCACCATTCTCTTGAAGGTCAAGAGGAAGGGGACCAGGCCCAACTGGAGGGGAGAATTTCAGCTAGCGAGTCCAGTACATATTGATATAGCCCATCTTCGTACAGATGGCAGCAACCAGCTGGATAGCATTGAGAGATGGGTATCTTGCTGAATTTCAGCAAGATATACTAACCTGTGGAGAAATGGTAACCTATGTAGCCTGGGGCAAACTGCATAGTCCAAAACTAACCTCAGAAGAAAAGGATGGTGTTGGCTATCCAACCCATTGCTGTCATGTGTGTTGATAAAGTATATACCTAGGAAACCCCCACAAAGTTTGCCATAAATTGGATTCAATTTAATAGCCCATTGCTAGTAGTAACAGTTGTTGTCGTTACTGTTGTCGTAGTAGATATAACAACTATATCCAGTAGATTCTGTTTTTGATCTGATTTTAAATAATGTTTTAAATCTCTTAAAGGGGTTTCAATATGTTTTAAACCATGTTAACTGCTGTAAATTGCTTTGTTGGATGTGCCAGAAAGGTGATAAATAAATGTTTTAAATAAAATAGATAGATCACACATTTTCTAAATCTTGTGAAATAATATCAAGAAATGCACTTCCACTTATGAAAAGTACCAACTAGTCTTATATCTGTGAAGATTCTCAGTCATCCAGGTGAGCTTATCTAGAAGTTGAGTCATGGCAACTGGACTTCCTTTCTTGAGTGACTGAAAAGTTTTTCTGCTCATCCAAGCAGCAAAACGTTTCAATCTCTCAAGAAAAGAAGTCCAGTTGCCATGACTCAACTTCCAGATAACTAGTCTTATAGGTGCTATACGATTCCTAGTTTCTCAATTACAGATAAGTTATTTGCAAGTACAGTAATTCCTTCATTAAGTAACTTCAATATAGCCAAATTGCATTGCTATAACAAAGTGAGGGATTATTTTTCTTTTTGTGGTGCAAATGTATTTTAATTTACATAATGCATCGGGAATATACTCAACACAGTACTTATGTTTTCTACCACATGTTACCAGTTTGTCACAATCTGAAGTTGTAAAAGTAACTATTTCAGTTATACCTGAGCAACAATATTAGTTACATTAGATGTATACATTAAAATAGTAACTAACTACATTTGGTTCTTTGGCCCGGTACCACAAAGAATTACAGTTAGAAGGCAGGTGAAGTTAAGAAAGGAAGCAAATCCACAGAAGTGGGTCACTCAATACCATACTCCCAAACAATGGTGGGTCCAGTAAAAGACAGGAGAAAGAGAGAGATAAACTTAGTTACTCCCAAACAGAGTGTATTATGTGCTGTCAAATCATATCCAGTATATACAGCTCGATTGATTGATTGATTGATTGATTGAGGCATGAGACTTATTTAAAGATGGGTTTTTTACCAGCACTCTAGCAAACATCGTGGCGCAGTGGTTAAATGCCTGTACTGCAGGTAAAACTGTGCTCACGGCCTGGGTTCAATCCCCGGCAGCAGGCTCAAGGTTCACTCAGCCTTCCATCCTTCCGAGGTCGGTAAAATGAGTACCCAGCTTGCTGGGGGGGCAATGTGTAGCCTGCACTTTGTAATTAAAATTGTAAACCGCCCAGAGACTACTTGTAGTAGTATGGGGCGGTATATAAGCAGAACACTTTGCTTTTTTTGCTTTTGGGATTGAAACCCAGGTCTGGCCAGTCCAACACCCCCTCTTTACTGCACCGGCTCTCCCTAAAAACTGAAGGCCATGTGAACCAGTGTCTGGGATCCTCTTGGTGCCCATGTAAGGTTTTTGTAACTTGCTCTGGGTAATGGAACAGCACATCAGGGGCAGGGCAGGGCACACAACCAAGCCAAGCCACACACCCTGGCACCTCAGTCCACTGAAAGCAGCCCCTTACCTGAAACTTAGCCAGACACCAACAGAGGTTGAGGTCAGTGGGATTTAGGTAAATAGCTACTGGATACCTCCCCTTGATTTAGAGCAGTGGTTCTGAACCTGTGGGTCCCCAGATGTTCCTGGACTGCAACTCCCAGAAGTCTCCATCACTAGCTGAGCTGGCCAGGATTTCTGGGAGTTGCAGTCCAGGAACATCTGGGGACCCACAGGTTCAGAACCACTGATTTAGAGAATCAATATTTATTGAGGCTAACATTTAGATGTTATTCCCTTATCAATATCTGAGTTCCGAATTGGGGTGGGGCAAGCTGTTTTAGGGGCTAGACTTCTCTTTTCTTATTCTAAAGCCCCTTAGGCCTGGACTTTCTCCTCTAGGCCAGGCTCGCCTCAAGCAAGGTGGATCACTTCCCGACCTCCGGTCTGCCCGCCTTGCTGCCCCATCCGTCTCGGCAGGCGACCTGCGCAGCTCCTGGCGCCAGCCCGGCAGGAGCGCCAAGGAGTTCGTGGTGCGTTCTTCTCGCCTGATCAATGGTCGCCGGCGGGCCGCACAACCCCTCCCTCCTGGCGATGCCAAGCCCAGCCGCGCTACTTTGTGGGCAAAGAACATCCCTTACGGCCAAAACCCGAGGAAAATGCTCTTTCCGGCGGCTACTCCAGTCCGCGGTTCTTGTCTTTAGATCGCAAGGCGGGGCTGGAACGAGAGCCCTTCCGAAATCCGAGCTGGGGCTTGAAGCCCGCCAGCTACACCGGGCGCTGTTGCTCATTTAGGGCCAGCACATAAAGCGCGCGATTTACAGTATTGTTTGAAGGAAGAAAGCGTCGGGCTTTGACTGGCTCGCAAGTAAATGATGGTTTTTACAGGCTCAGGTTGATGAGAGGTTTCAATATTAAATGTTTTTTTTAAAAAGCCCAAACAAGGATGCAAGGGGAAGATGGACATACCAAAATGGCTTTAAAAATTAATAAAGCTAAAAGGGAATCTAAAAGAGATGTTATGATAAGCCACAAATGAATCCTTAAATCTTTACACTGGACAACCTGTTCTAATTCCTTCATTGATGAACCCTCCAAGTTTCAATTTTTCTGGTTTCTCGGTTGCCATCTCCATTTGGACTGATGATTGAACCAAGGTGTACAAAATAGTTATTTCAGTTTCTTCATTGTCAGCATTTAAGTTTTGTAGTTCTTCTGTAGTTCTCTCTCTCTCTCTCTCTCTCTCTCTCTCTTTGTCTTCTTAATGCTCAATTGCACTCCTGCTTTGACACTTCCTTCTTACACTTTTACTAAAAATTGTTTCCGGTCATTGCTGTTTATGGCCAGTAAGATGTTGTCATCTGCATATCTTACATCATTAAAGTTTCTTCCACAAAGTTTCAACTCCTTTGTCTGAATCTAGTCTTTCCATATATTATACTCTATGAACTGATAGCTGTATCCTTGTATAATATCTTTATCTATAGGAAACCATTCTGTTTCTCTACATTCTAATAGTAGTTTCTTGTCCATAATACAGGTTGGACATCAGGATAAGTCAGTCCTGAGATATGCCAATTTCTTTCATAATAATCCATAGTTTCTCATGATCCACATTCAATGGGTTGCTGTAGCCTATAAAGCAGTGTTGGCAAACCTATAGCATGGATGCCAAAGGTGGCACTCAGAGCCCTTTCTGTGGGCACCTGACATCACCCCTTCACAGCCACTTGTATTCAGGTTACATGGCTGTATTGGCACTTTGTGAAAAATTAGTGGGTTTGGAATCACATTTTGGGCACTTGGTCTCTAAAAAGTTAGCCGTCACTGCTTATAAAGCATAGACTGATAATCTGAAATTCTTTAATGTGCTCCAGTAACTAGTAGATATTTGCAATATGATCTCAGGTTCCTCTTCCTTTTTTGGAACACAACTTGAACATCAGGCACTTCTTTCTCCATATGAGGTAAAAGCCTTTTTTGAAATGCCATGAGCGTCACTGTGCTTGCCTCAGAAATTAAAGCAATGCTCTCAGAGTTACTGCAGTCCTTGGCTTCTCCATTCTTGGGGATTTGGCTGTACATTATATTGAATATTTATAGTCTGTGAGCCATTGTTTTGTTTTCCATATCTGTTGACATATTCTTGTTAGGATTTTGACAAATTCAGTCTCTGAGGCTTGAACGAGGTCTATCTGTATTCAATCTATTCCTGGTGATTTATTTTTCCCAGTGGTTTCAGAACAGCTCTCTTGACTTTCTAGAACTGTGTGTAGTACTGTTCCCACATTCTCCTTATTTTCTTCTGGTATAAATACAGCAATGTCATCACCAATTACTCCTGATACAAAAAGCATCTCAGACAAGAGAGGAGAGGGGGAAAATATGGGAAGACTCTCCAGTTAGGGCTGAGAATCCCATTAGGTTCAGTAAGGCAGCTACTTTAAGTCAACTGATTTTAGATACATGGAGGGCAGGAAATTAATATTAATTACTGTATTTAGTTTGATACTGTGGGATTTTTACTTCCAGAGAGCAGAAATAAGCATTTGCAGGATTTTTTTCTTCATCATATACCCAAAAATAACTTGTCTGTCTTTGGGTAATATGCAGCTTGATTGGAGGGGTGGAGCTGCCATTTTGTTTTTCTGCCTGAGACAGCATCTCGGGGCACCACCCTGCCCTCCATGCTGTAAAAAAACCAAAAACAAACACTGTTACCCCATACTTAAAACAAAAGTGGCAGGAAAAGCCAGGAGGGAGTTGACTGAGTTGACTGCCGCCTAGGGGCTTTGTGTGATATAACATTGCTTATGGTCACATTATCAAACAATTAGCATTCACAGTAGTCCTTGAATCACGTTTCTTTCCTGCCTCTTATTACTGGCACTGGTCTGGAGTGGACAGTGACTCAGATCTTTTTTGTCTGCACACGAGAGACATGAGTTGTTCCTCTAATCAAGCAGAAGCACAGGCCCAAATATACCCTTTCCCTCTCGTTCCTTACAAAGCCAGGTTTAAGAACCCTGCCGGGGAATTATATGTCAACTCACAAACAAGCAGAAGAGTTCCTTTTCTGTACTGATGCCCTAGAAATGACCCAGTCAGTACAGCCTTTAGCCTTGTAGCCTGAGGGACTCGGACAAGGATAGTACAAAGAAGTCAGCCAAATGTGAAGGTGGTGCAGGCCTTGAGACAGCTGGCTTTATTCCTACTGCCTGGGCTCAGTAGCCCTAAGATGGGCCACCCAGGGGGATGAGATCAGGCCAAGGAGTTACAGCCTGTTGTAAACCTCAGCCAGACACTGTCAAGACAACAAGAAAAAGGTTCCTCATGATTAAGATGGCTCTTTGTTGTAGCCATTTGACAAAAAGACTGAAAGTAAAAAGCTCAAAGGAACAGCCATGCATGATAATAATAGTCAGTCACACTATACAGTCAGGACATGTTATTCTCTATATCTATTAATACATCACATTTCCGAATTCCTCGGTTTTTCCAACACAGCCTTTGGCTCTTATCTCAGTTCATCTCAGTTCCAACTCCCCATTTTGCTAGCGTAATGTCTCATTTTAGCACTGCAAGTAAATATTTTAGTGGTTTTTCTAGCTGAAATATTTATAGAGACAGGGAGATCTGAAATACTAGCTCAATGAATTCAGCACCCCACCTCACGCCATGCAATAGGACAAGTATCAGAGATCCTTTCAAGATTGCCAGTACAAACAGCTCCAGAATATCTCCTTCAATAACCTACTCCAGATAATACTAGTGCGCAAGATAAATTAATTCACTCCCCCATCATAGGGAAGGCAAGACAAAGAGACTGCATTTTCCATTGCATCTCATTGTGAAAATCACATGCAAACACACCCAAGGTAATCCACAAATGTTATTTTCAGCTCACTTCAGAGCCCGGGGTTCTGCCTTATGGTAGCTTCAGGATGGATGGCAACCATATAATTGCTCATGTTATATGTCATCCAGTGATGTCTGACTTCTTGCAAGTCTAGCAGGGTTTTGAAGTGAGATATTTAAGGAGTGGTTTTACCAGTTCCACTCCCCCTCTAAAGTCTCCATGGCTGAGCAAGGAATCAAACCCAGGTGCCCTGAGTCCAAATCCTTCACTCTTTACACCACACTGCCTTTATAGCTTGTATACCTATGTTTTTGTTTTTGTTTTTGGACTCTACAATAGTCTTTTTTCCCACCATAGAAAATAGACAAGGATATTTATCCCCTTCCTATTATGTTTTGTGGCTTTTGATGTGGGATGCTATGCTTTTTTCCTTCTATCATCTTATACTCTTAGCAATTAGAAAACAACAGAAACTCCATATAATTATATGGCACGGTGCAATAACTTCACTAGCTAAGCATACAGTTTACTGATTCCTCAGTGACATTGGCCAAACCAAGCACATACACATACATATATAATACCATACAGTTTTACAATGATAGCACATTCGTATAATCAAGTCAATTTTTATTTATAATGAAAGTAACCGAGCTGAGAGCTTGGTTTCTTACTCCCAGAGGCATTTGGCGGGGCCACTGGGAGATACAGGAAACTGGATTAGATGGGCTCTTGGCCTGATCCAGCATGGTTCTTCTTACATTCTTATGTTCACTGAGAGGAGAACATTTACGTTCCAAGCAGAAACATGATAAGGAACCTACAGACAGGTGGATGAGCTTTTGAGAAAGTTTACTCTACAAAACAAGCCAGTGGACTGTGTTGCAAGCACGGGGTTTGTCTAGTTGTATCTTCCACAGATAACCACCACCCCTTATTAATCTGCACTGTATCAGTGATTTTGGATGTTACTTATATTACAGACAAAGCTTCACTTGGTTATATGAATGTGCTATCATCGTAAGACTGTGTGGTATTATATATGTACTGTATATGTATGTGCTTGGCCTATATCACAGAGGAGTCAGTAGACTGTATGTTTATTTAGTGAAGTTATTGCTCTGTGCCATATAATTATACAGAGTTTATGCTGTTTTGTAATTGTTTAGATTCCATACGCCCTCTTTTGTAGCAATCTTATAATGTTAGAACTGCAGAAAGAACCTTTATGGATTATCAAATCCACCCCCTGTCAAGGACATACAATGGGGAATTGAACTCCTCCC
Organism: Phrynocephalus versicolor; assembly: GCA_023846285.1. NCBI lineage: Eukaryota > Metazoa > Chordata > Lepidosauria > Squamata > Agamidae > Phrynocephalus > Phrynocephalus versicolor. Next base: position 6,088,323 of record JAHTLZ010000010.1, read on the forward strand.
AACCTCTGGTTCCACAGCCAGGTGTCTAAGCTTTTAAATAGGCTCACAATGGATTGTTAATGGTTGTTTTAGTAACTTAAATTAAACATTATGCGTTTTCTGAAGCTCCAAGTTAAGTAAAAGAGTGTGTTGTATATTGACTAGCTATGCGGGTTGGAGACTGTGGGAGATGTAAACCACTAACCAAACCAGTTATATCTCTAAAACAAATCTGTAAATATAGTTTTGCAAAAGTCCATCTACCTCATATAACAAAGGGATGGATTTCATTTGAACCACCTATTCTACATGGCAGATTCAATCCTATGGCAAAACAGCCAGAGATAGAAATGTGTAATTTTTCACCTCAATAGTTTTGCTATCTCAAGTGAAACAAGAAGAGAGGTTAGGCATTGACTGAATGTACAGGCTGGAAGATTTTGGGTAAGACAGCTTGAAGATTGCCCCATAGGCATGCTGGGAGGTGCCATTTTTACCTCGAAAGTATTCTGAAGTATCAAGCACAGGGAAGACGGAGGACTTTGTACTGATGCCACTCTTGCCCCAACTTATATAAACGTGTATATGATGTATCTCGACAGATCACGCTGGCTGAGGGCCTGCCAAGCCAAAATGCCCAGAGTAAAAAAAATAAATACTTAAAATCACATGGCTGGTACTCATGCCACAACTGAAAGAGCTGCATGGGTTGCATTTTAGATGCCATACAGCCTAAGGGCTCTTGAGTGCTCTAACCAGCAGACCTTGCTTGGAGGACTAAAACAACAGATGCTACAAATAACCAGGAGCCGGGCACTTGAAATCAGTGCATCATGGCCTGATTTTTCAATGACTGAGAAATACCACACAGTGTGGGTTGTTTTTTTTTTTTTTTAAGGTGGGTGGGGGAGAACTTTCCCATCCTGATACCTTGTGGTCTACAGCTGGATGGATACTACTCCCAACATCATCCATCCACTTTGGAATATGCCAGCTTCCATATTTGATAATTAGCCACCTGGGTGCAGAACATTTTTATTCAGGCAAGTAAAGAATGTGAAGAGAGTCTACATTAATCTGCTTGATGTATGTCATCCATCTCAACTTACATTGTATTTCCCATAGGGCAGGCCAAAAGGGAAAAAAACTTATTACAAAATAACATGGGGAGGTGGTCATGGGAGAAAAGAGGGCACTGAGAGGAAGGTAGGGTTTGGTAACATATGGTAGAAAACATAAGTACTGTACTGAGTATATTCCCGATGCATTATGTAAATTAAAATACATTTGCACCACAAAAAGAAAAATCATCCCTCACTTTGTTATAGCAATGTAATTTGGCTATATTGGCTATATTTGGCTATATTAAAGAAGGAATTACTGTCCTTGCAAATAACTTATCTGTAATTGAGAAACTAGGAATCACATAACACCTATAAGACTAGTTATCTGGAAGTTGAGTCATGGCAACTGGACTTCTTTGTTTTGTTTTGTTTTTTCCTTTTATTTTTATTTTTGCCCGGAATGTCCTTGGAAGTTTTCTTGCTGTACAAGTCCTTGAGCACTGCCTAGCATATTTAATGCACCAGATGAGGGTCACTAAATCCAGTTAAGATGGAGAACCTACTGTTAGGAGGATCTTCCAAAGAGGTAGAAGGAAAGTTACCTGGCCTTGATGGAGTTATAGGCCAACCCTGGATTGGTTTGCAGTTTAGTAATCTGGATTTGACACTCTCTGTGGGGTTCAAATATTGGCCATGGCCAAAAGTCCTTTTTATTAACTCTGGTTGACTCCCCTAGTTGTACCCCCTACGTAGATAAGAAATGAGTAGTAATAATAAATCACACAGTATTGTACTATTGAAAATAATATGGAAACTTAAGGAGGTCCAAACAGTGGCTGACTTCTGGGACTAGTAAATTTTGACCTTATATCTCCTGTCTTGATGCAATTTCATTGGTTCCCTTTCAGCTTCCATGCTCAATTCAAGGTGTTGATTTTCACCTATAAAGCCCTAACACTTTAAAACCTCAGGACTTGTCTAAACTCTCTCCCATAAATCCACTACCCATTTAATAATCTACTTTTCTCAGTCCATGCTGCTAAAAGTGGACACACTGAAGGAGACCCAAAAGCAACAAGGAATCTGGCCTTTTTGACAATGGCTCCCAGTTTTTAGAATACATTACCAACTGAGATATTCCAGGCACCTTCCTTTCTTATGTTCAGGAAACAGTTAACCAAAGCTGTCTTGAACAAGCAATTATTTCAGATGCTGTTAATTTTAGTGTTAATGTTCATTATTTCTTTTTGTATGAGTTTTAGATACTGTGCATACTTTTAGTTGTTAAATGTCTTTTGTTATGTAGGTTTATATGAGGCTTACGATTGAACTTGTAAACCACCCAAAGTAGTGCTTGTACTACGGGATGGTATATAAAGCAAATAAATAAAAGTTTAACTTGCATATGCTGAAGAGCTGGGGAACAGGTGCCTCTCCTGATAGCATAGCATTCAAGACTCCCAACTCTTGTCAGCCCCTAGCTCTTAAAAGCAACTATGGTGTGTGTGTGTGTGTGTGTGTGTATTGGAAGATCAAGTTCAACATTTAAATTGCTAAATATTTAGATCTAGGATGATGATAATCCTTGTTATCTTTTATCTTTGTCCTGACTAATAAATATCCAAATACTTGAGCTCCCAGTTGTTTTAATGACAGTAACAAAGTCCATCTGCCTCCTACTGAAAGGACGGAATTGTAGAATAAGCCAGAGTGTGTTTCTCTGTAAGCGGGCCAAGTTCTGTTGCTTCCAAGTGGATTCCTGAGCTTTGAATTGTTTCATTTTAAGTTTGCACTCAACCCTTACAACCCAACGTTGGAAACTGCTGGTTTCTAGCTGGGGTGATTGAAACCCATGGAAGCCACCTCCAAAACCCTCTCATAGTCATATTGTGTTCAACTCAGGCTAACAACCAGAGTGTAGTGAAAAGAGTGCCAGACTAGGACTGAGAGGAGGCCTGCGTTCAAATCCCTGATCATCCATGGAAGGTCACTTGAGGGGCAGCAATGGTCAACCACTCCTCAGATATTTCACAATACTTAACGGCACATAATAAAACAATGCTTCCTCCCTCCCTCCCTTATAATTTTCATGGTATGCTTCTTTGCCCTGTATGCACTAGATCTAAATCCTAGCAAGGGGACGCTCTTTTGCATATGCCAAGATAGGTGACATAGCTACATGCCAGAAAAGGTAACAGGTAACGATGATACCCAGCTACACCACGCTGCAAATCTTATAATAGAATGTCGGGAGACCCCAATTTTCTAGGTACAATCCCTTTCCCACAAGAGTTCCATCTTCACTTTTGACTCAGAGAGGCCTCTTACCTCACATTCAACAGAATGTGTAAGCCTTGCTAAGAACATCCAGATTTCTGGGTCTCCTGTCCTTATGAAAATTGTACTGACATCTCCATCAAGACATTTCTGCAAGGAAGGGAGGGGTCGATACCCTAGAGAATGAGGGCACACCCTTTTTCTCTCATCAGGGGCCACCCACCATCTGTTGCTTTCTCTAATTTCTCTTTTGTAACAGGACAGAATCATCTTTTTTCTTCTTTTTAATGAAGCATCAAAGCAGTAGCTGAAAAGGACTTTTCTCCTCAGGAATTGTTCTCCCTGTTCTTAACAAAAACGTGGTGTTCTTGGCTACCAGTTGCCAGTGGAGCAGTTGTGGTGGGGGTTGCCAAAAATAAAACACCCTCCCTCCCTGAGGACATTTTTGCAAGCTTGGTTTGGAGAGAGTGAAAGGAGCATGAAAAACCTCTAAAAGTTTTTCTTACAAAAGCACCATCCTGACAAAGGGATATTGTGTTTGCAAATTTGATCTTGCTTTAAAAGATGCTGCCCTTCTTTGGAACCTTGGAAATCACAAGGCAGCGCCTTAGGGTGACCTTCACAAGCCTGCCATCCCTGAATTTGTTCAACTACCACTCCCAAGATACCCAGCTAAGGCCTCACACTTGGCTAACAGTGTTGCCAGGTTGCCTGGCTGGTGAACGGTGGAAGCCGTATTCCAGTCAACGTGGCTGCGGGATGGTGTTGAATGAATACACACCAGATTCGGAGAACCTGGCTTACCAGTAGAGCTTCTCCACAACAGCATGGAAGGAAAACAAAAACTTGTAGCAAGCAGTAACCAGAATAAAAGCCCAAGGCTGTCCGAATTATGTGTCGGATGAGGACACACCCCTCCCTGTCACCACCAAAATTACTGAAGTGTTGCAGATTTCTAGGTCACTACCCCCGTGTGGTTCACTGGTTTGCAAATGCTGGCGCTGGCCTGACACGCAACTATTCAGGCGCTGCCAAGTTAATAGCCCAGTGAAGCCCTTTCAGTCATCCATCAAAGATGCTGACACTAGTGCGTAGCAGGTCTCTGGCCCACAGCAGCTCTTTGCCGAGCCCAGAGAGGGACAGGGCAGGGCTTGTTCTGAAAAGAAAGGAACAAGACGGCTTTCAGCTGAAGATGACTTTTAATGAACACTGACACAATGAGCAGCGACAGAGGTCCAGAAGGAGGCAGGCATGTTGAGGCAGGAAAACAAGCCAAGCACAAATTAGTATTCTTCCCCTTCTTCCTCCCCGTCCGCACTGTCTGCCCCGACCTCCTCGTAATCCTTCTCCAGGGCAGCCATGTCCTCCCGGGCCTCGGAGAACTCGCCCTCCTCCATCCCCTCCCCGACGTACCAATGGACAAAGGCACGCTTGGCATACATCAGGTCAAACTTGTGGTCCAGGCGAGCCCAGGCTTCAGCAATGGCGGTGGTGTTGCTCAGCATACACACGGCACGCTGCACCTTGGCCAGGTCGCCCCCGGGGACCACGGTGGGGGGTTGGTAGTTGATGCCAACCTTGAAACCAGTTGGGCACCAGTCCACAAACTGGATGCTACGCTTGGTCTTGATGGTGGCAATAGCAGCATTGACATCTTTGGGAACAACATCCCCACGGTACAACAGGCAACAGGCCATGTATTTACCGTGGCGAGGGTCGCATTTCACCATCTGGTTGGCCGGCTCAAAGCAAGCGTTGGTGATCTCAGCTACGGTCAATTGTTCATGGTAAGCCTTCTCAGCAGAGATGACAGGGGCATAGGTGGCCAGGGGAAAATGGATGCGGGGATAGGGCACCAAGTTGGTCTGGAATTCTGTCAGATCTACATTCAGGGCACCATCAAATCGCAGGGAGGCAGTGATGGAGGACACAATCTGGCTGATCAGGCGGTTGAGGTTGGTGTAGGTGGGGCGCTCAATGTCAAGGTTCCTGCGGCAGATGTCATAGATGGCCTCGTTATCTACCATGAAGGCGCAGTCGGAGTGCTCCAGAGTGGTATGGGTGGTCAGGATGGAGTTGTAGGGCTCAACGACAGCGGTGGAGACTTGAGGGGCTGGGTAGATGGAGAACTCTAGCTTGGACTTCTTGCCATAGTCAACGGAGAGGCGCTCCATCAGCAAGGAAGTAAAACCAGAGCCAGTGCCACCTCCAAAGCTGTGGAAGACCAGAAAGCCCTGGAGACCTGTGCACTGGTCAGCCTGTTGGAAAAAGAATAATGACACTTACTACTGTTGTCTTTTTAAAGATCCCGAGTGCTCTGGATTGATGAATTGCTTTTGCCTGTTCATTTGAAAAGTGATATTGCTCCCTTAACTAAGAGGTCACCAGAGTGCTGAAAGCCTCATGTTACAAAGTGATGCTACACCAAAAAGACATCTTTTCTCTTGCACAGAAGGTGAAAGAAACACACCACAGAAACTCCCTTTTGCTTGCGGTCACACCCTGTGATTCTAGAGCTGCTGTGGAGACTACAGCAGATAAAGGGGACCCCGTGGCCTCCCAGATGATGTTACTTTCACCAGCATGACCAAGCTTGGGATAATGAGAGCTGGACTGAAAGGTCTGGGCATTTCCTACTTCTATACTATCTGTTTTGCAGGTTTGCTGAGCAACCCTATTCAGACCACATGCCTCTTGCAGTCAACCTATGCCTATTCTGCCCATCTACATTCTTCTTTGAGACAAATTTAGTAGCATAAAGCATGTGTGTGGGGGGTGGGGAGTAGTTAACCATGAACTGGCAACCTTCTCTCTTCTGATATTTGGGCCATCACCTCTCTTTATAGGATCTGATGTCCAAAATAGAACCAGAAGGTCCTTTTCTTTGTCCAAGGGGATGTGGCCTGGCTTTCAAACAGTAAAAGGGAGAGACCATGTCACACAAGTTTTCTGGCATAAGGGGTTACCATAAAATGGTCTACCAACAAGCTAAAAAGAGAAGAGCAAGTACGGGGTGTTCCACGTGGCAGCTGCAGACATATTTCATTGCCTGTTACTCCAAGTGTAATTTACACAGCCTTGAATACTTTTAATCTAGCCTGGGCATTATGAAGATGCCCCACACAATTTTCCCCTTTATTAAGACTGGGGAGAACCACAAGCACACTCTTCTTCTCCAGCTGGGAAAACCATCATACACTTTTGTCTCATAGTACAGGCAGCATAAGTCACTCACCAGCTTCCTGATCCTGTCGAGAACCAAGTCGATGATCTCTTTGCCAATGGTGTAGTGGCCCCGGGCATAGTTGTTGGCAGCATCTTCCTTGCCGGTGATGAGTTGCTCTGGATGGAAGAGCTGGCGGTAGGTTCCAGTGCGCACTTCATCTACAGAGAATCAAGGTGTGTGGAGGGGTAGACATTAGACTGTTTTGCACTGTGCAAATATGCAAGCCAGATCAAACATGCTTTAACATCAGAAATTATCTGCTGTACAAGACTGGAGCACTAACTAGTTTATTTTATCTAGTTATGAATTACATTATTTTTCATTTATATTTTATATAATTTAATTGATCATGTAATATTGATTGTACTTATTTAGTTTAATAAGAATTTATTGTGTGTCTATGTTTTTTTAAAAAAATTAATTGTCTTTGGCTGTTATAAACCACCCAGAGTGGCAGTGTTGCCAGATGGCTGCTATAGAAATTTAATGAATAACTAAGAGTGGAGCAACTGGAGCTTGAGTCGCCTACTCCATGTATATACACTGCCATTCCTCTCTGGGCAGAACAAAACCCAAAACAGGTAGGCTCAGCGTGGGATCCATATGGCCATCCTGCACTGAGGTCTTGAAGTTATTATCCATTCTTCCATCTTTTCCCCATGTATACACATCATGGCACCAGGAGTCATGACACAAACTTACTCATAGTGTACTTCTGGGCACCCAAATTGCTAGTCACAGCTCAAGGGAAGACTAAGACTTTCAAAAAGAATGTTGGAGAGGTCTATGTATGAGAAATATAGCACACAGAAATTAAATTACTCTATTTAATAGATTTCTGTAGGCAGTGATTCTAGGTGGATAACATGGAGTGAGGCACGTAATCCATTGGCCATCCAAGTGTGTTCCAGGCCCTATCATCCTTCAAATTCTGAGTACACATTTCCCGGCTTCTTTTCTGTTGCCATCAAGGAGCAGCACTAAGCTCTGAAGAGAAAAAAAAAGCCCTTCTCTATGCCACGTTCTTCAAACAGCCAAAAGGTTCTGCATTTCAGGACAGAGAAAGTTCAGCATTTGATTTCTGCGGCAAGACGGTGAGGCCTCTTTCCCACAGATGAAGTACATCAACGGTTTCTCTCCTCTTCCCAGACGCAGGAGGCGGACTCTTGGTGCGCTCCGAGTTTGCTCATAGAAACTTCCTTTTGTTATTTGTATTCCAGGATTCAGCCTTAGAAGCACAAAACTGTAGCGCTGGAAGGAACCACAAAGGTCCCTGATCATTCAACAAGCAACCTCTGCTGAATAAGGGAATCCACAGGCTGAAACCTCTCTACCACAGGCCCGTTGTTTAAAAAAAGACGGAGACCACCACCTTCTAGGGCAGTTCATCTCATCGCCACAGTTCTGACTGCCAGGACATTCTTCCACATATTTAGTCCAAATCCCCTTCCTTGCAATTTGAATCCATTAGTTCAAGTCTTTCCCTTGCATGCCACAGAAAACAAATGTACTCTTTTCCAAATATCTGAAGATGGCTAATCCTGTCAGCCCCTCTATCTTCTTTTCTCCAGCCTTTAAGACACTATGGGACCAAACCTTATCACAAATTAAAACCTAGACCATATAGATCTTAGAAACTGTGCAAGCTCTAGAATTTCCCAGCCATGTGGCTGGTCAGATTCTTGGAAATATAGACCAAACAAGCAAAGTTTCCCAACCTTTAATACCCTAGTATGAAGCTGTTCACTTCCCCATCATATAATGGACTTCCTCACCAGCCTCAAGTGGCCCTTGTAGGAAACATATTTATTTATATCCTGCCTTTTTCCCAATTGTTTTTGAAAGTCCTAAATGGATGGGTTTTCATGCTTACCAATCACAGTTGGTTCCAGGTCTATGAAGACAGCCCTGGGGACGTGCTTGCCGGCTCCAGTCTCACTGAAGAATGTGTTGAAGGAGTCATCGCCTCCCCCGATGGTCTTGTCGCTGGGCATCTGCCCATCAGGCTGGATGCCGTGCTCAAGGCAGTACAGCTCCCAGCAGGCATTGCCAATCTGGACACCGGCTTGGCCAACGTGGATGGAGATGCACTCACGCTGGGAAGAGAGGGAGTTAGATAAAGTACCGTTTGTTCCAGAACAAAGACGATGCTAGTCCCAGAAAAAAAGACCCACATGGTAGCACATGATTAGACCTCTTAATGCCTAGGCTGTTCAGAGCACAGCTATTCTGGGGAACACACACACACACACACACACACACACACACACACAGGGTGAGATATTAAGCTGGAACTGTGGTACAAGCCAACCATAACTGTTCAATCACCAGTTCTCTGAGGGACCTGGGCCAATAATTACAGCCACTCTCATTTTTACCACTGCATCTGAAATGGTAGCTTAGGGCTTGCCTCCAGCATAGCAACTGGGAGCAAAGAAAGGCTTGCAGAACAGATTTCACAAACATCCCCATCTGAGAAAAACATACCAATTCACACCCTGCTTTAACAACTCAGAAGGCAAGAAACTATGCAGTCAAGCTCTAAATTTGTAGGAAACATGCCAAAGGCTCAGAAGCCAAAATGGAAATACTGTACTGCTCATTTTATTATAAATATGACTCTGAAAATGCACCATTTTTAAAAGATGAAGGCTACAACGATAGTGTTATAGCATTATAAAATGCCTTTTTAAAGTACATATTTTTCAACCCACTTCATTAAGTGCATGCACTGTCAACCAGAGCCAGAGGTATGTAGGCAGATTCTAGCCCCCAACATTTTATTTTACAATGCAGAGGTGGGTAGAAGGAATTCTGCATGTAGTGCTTTGTGAGGTAATGAGAAGACTGGTAGTTTGCAATCCTTCAGGAAGGATTTCTGACTCTCAGTACTAAAAACCTCTAGTGTAGAGATGTTACCATTTGAGTGTTTAAAAACATCCTCCCCAACCCTCACCTCCCAGCAGTAACTCCCACAAAGCCGGAGGCCTGCCCCACATTTGCCACAAGTTACCACAAGATATGCCTCTCCTACAGACTAGACGGCACGAAAACTTTTTCTTAAAAAAAAAAAATCTAAGCTGCTTGCTTAAGGAGCTGCTTCTAGAATGGAAAAATGTGGTTACATTTTATCCCATTTTTGAACCTAATACTTTCACAAGGGTTTGGGTCTGTAGCTCACAGAACGGTCAAGGGGCTTGTAATGAAGATTTCAAAACTGGTAGCTTCCGTCCGACGAGGAGGCAAAATGGTGGCTAAGACAAAAGCTCTGCCTTTCTATTTTTTTAACGAGACAAGGAGGTGTTTGCTTTTTTCCCCACTCTTTTTAAAAATCCAGTCTTTTCCAGCTCCAGCTGACCATAACGCAGTTGCCTCCCCCACCTCCCACACTTGGAGCCTAAATAGCCATCTAAAAGTCACACCGTATAAGGCCCAACTGAGCTTACCCTGCTGTTCCTCTTCCAACTTCCTTATCTCTCTCCCTTCCCTTAAAACGTTTGACTCAGAGCATGAGATGTTGGATAGATAAAACAGCAGCAGGAACTGCAGTTTGACTCACAGGAGGCCTCTGAACGGGCACATCAGTGGTCAATCCAAGCTAAAAGAAGTAAACCAATTTATACAGCTAACCTTGTGGACACACATATACCCCTACTCATCACCAACAATGGCAGATAGAAAATAAACCAAGACCTACTGGTAGAACACGGGGAAATTTATGGTATATTGCCTATGTTTCAAAGTCACACATTTTAACTATCAAAATATGAAAAAGACTCTTTTAACCCAAACTAGACTGCTGAGGTGAAAGGAATGGATTTGTGAGTGAAGACTTGTGAAATCATTTCCATGACTGAAAGCAACTTCCTAAGCAGGGGGTGGAGGGAGGGAGAGCAAGAGATAATGCATGCTCACAAGTAACCAAGTCTCTAATTATAATTACATCTGCTCCATTAGCCACTACTTGTTTTCTTTCATTTTTTAGATCTTGAAATTCTGGTAGAAAATAAATCGGGCCTCATAATCTCTAAAATGCCCTTGTCCTCACTTCATATTCTATTTAACTGTGCAGATTTCCTAGGAGAACAAGGGTATATATGTAAGGGAAAGACATCCTCTAATGAGATCGGTTGAAAGTTTTCTGCAAACGTTTGCAGAAAAAGTTCTTCCCTAAAGCATCTGGCACTTTCTATTGAATGCAGGAATTCCAAGGCCAAACCAAGCTTATGTTGGGATCCTGCCTGGCTTGAACTGCAATTTTAGGCGTGTTTTCCCTTGGGATTAGTTCCAGAAGAATGCAGTGGACCTTACTCAAGTAAACAGGAATAGGCTTGGGCAATTAGAAACTGCTATTGTGTGAGACAAGACCCAGGGGCCAACAGGGATTTGACTGTGGTAGCAATACTATGTGAACATTTTTTTACGTGAGGCAAGAAGGATGGACATTGTTACAGGAAACCAGAGGCATCTGCTTGTTTTTAAACCACGAGGCGACAATGTCCCCCTCTCAAACTGGCTCCAGGAACACTTAGCATTTAATTCTCCAAGCCCGAAGTAAACTGCCTGGCTTTTTTCCATCTTGCCATGGACTTAACATCTAAGAAATAATGCCTGGCAAATCCATCTTTTGCCATGTTATTACCTATTGGTACTGCTCTTGATGAAGGGGGCTTGCCCTCGAAATATTAGCAATGTTTTGTTATTTTCATAGTAGCCTAAAGGTATCGCCTGTTCCACTTTTGTATTTGTCATTTAATTCGCAAAAGCTTTAGCTAGCATCCAGGATAAAGGAGCCATGTGTGTGTGCACGTGGGGACACACACATGAATATTGCAGATCTCTGCAGCATCGGAAATAACTCGAGAGTACTTGAAGAATGCACTTTTAAAGAGTGATGCATCAGTGCTCCAATTAGAGAGAGCAATGATTTGCTTGCTCTCAGCCACCCACAGTCTAGAAAGGATGTTCACATGATCACTGGCTCCCAATATCTCCTAAGCAGCATGCAAGATTCTCAAGGATTCTGGAAGCTGAGGTCCAAATTCCTACAGGGCCAAGGGAGGAAAATCCCTTCTCTAGTGTAAGTGGGAAGACATTTGATCCGCCAAGTATTTGGGGTTAAAATCGCCACCATTCCTTAAGGTAGGTCTTGCCGGTTGAGGCTGATGAGAGTTGCATGGCAAAACATCTGGCAAGCCAAAAAGAATCCCACCTCGGCACCAGATCCTGGCAGGATGCAATGGAGCAACCCACCCAAGGGTGTGATGTCACAGCAACCCAACCCTGATTCTCCCCCCAGATACTGTTGGTTACTCATTGCTCCTAATCAGTACCAGAAAGCTTGGGAGTGACTCAGAGCCAGCATGGGCTGCCTGTCTGAGTCACGGGTTTTGCAGCAGCACAGAGGATCCTGGGGGTGGGGAGGAATGGTGGAGGCACTATCACTTCATTGTACTCTTTGACTACCAGCAGCTGAATTCCTTTTCTCTCCCTGTCCCACCACCCCACTGGGAGCTTTGAAATACTCTTGCTTCTACATTTTTACGAGAGAGAGAGAAGGGGGGGGGGTAAGACTGAGACAGTGCTTCCTAACCTAGGGGTCCCAAAGTGTTTTCTCTTAGGGGGCACTGCCTACCTTATAGGTATTGTAGTCCTTCTTGAGTAATTTGTTTCTTGACCTTTCAGAATGGAATATCCTGTTTGTATGAGAAACAGGCCCTTGGAGTGGGGGTGGGGAGATGCCGCTACTTTCTGAGAAGGGATGACTTCTGTTTATTTTGATCATCTCAGAATGCAAGATGCACAACAATGAGCTCAAGCTACAGGAACCCAGATTTCAGTTGATTATCAGGGGAAACTTCCAAACTGTTAGAGAAGCACAGTAATGGAACCAATGACCTCAAGAGCTGGGGAGAGCTCTGGAGGCATTCAGGAGAAATTTGGACAACCACCTGGCAGATATGCTTTGACTTGTATTCCTGCCTTGAATCGGGACTTGGATTCAGTAACCTCGTAGGTTCCTTCCAACTTTACAATTCAGACTTGACCCCATTAAAATGTCCTTTTATATAAACATGGCAGATTGTGTGTTTCAGAGGTTGCTTGGCCATTATAAGGGGGGCTGCAGCTAAAAAAAAAAGTTGGGAAGCACCAGGCTAATGTGGCGGCATACAACAGGATTTTCTTGAAATTTTAACTTTTTAAATTTTAAAATTAAAAAAACAATCCTTGTCCTGGCCATAAGTCTGCTTGCTGGCTAGCTTAGGTTATTTTATTTAATTTATTTTATTTTGTTTATTAGATGATCCTGATGATTCTTTACTTGTGATAATTGATTACTTGTTTATTGTTGGTCTAATGTTATGTGAATTACTGAGCTGTAATTATTGTTCTGTTGTACACCACCTGGAGTTAGTTTCAGAAGATATGCGGTATATGTATAAATGAATAAATAATAACTAAATATAACTGAGGCTGACTGTGTTAGAATGACATCACAGTACATATTATCAGGCAGAGGCAAAGCCCCACTCCCATCCACAATGGGTAGGCCTGCAAAACTTTCAACTATATGAAAAGATGTTCGAAGTTGCTTATCTAATGAACAAGCAGATATCAGAGAGAAAGGAAAATAGCAAGGAGTCAAAATAACCCACAGGGAATCTCTGGTTGTATGCAATTAACTACAATCAAGTGGTAGAAGCTGAACATTTGCAAACTAAGGTGGCCAAAGTAAGAAAAAGAAGGTAATTTAAACACTGATTTGAACAATCTTACAAACCTTTCTAACACAGAAGTCTAGTGTGGACCAAAGGCATTTGTAAGGACTTCTGGTCTCTTCTAGCAAGACTTGAATGGACTAATACTTCCACAGTGTTTATTTCTATCAGTGTTTCCTAATGGGACACTTCCTTCATGTTTATACTGCAGTTACCCAGGCATGCTTGCTGAGAATGGCTTCTCCTGTGGTCCATAACATGGCCAAGGAGGGCAAGTTTGGCAAGGCTGATACAGTATATAAAAACTATGGCGCTTCAGTTGAGTGTTTCTGTAATTATGTAGCATCCTAGTTTCCACCTTGTCTCCCCTCTTCTACTCCAGGGATAGCCATTTACATGCTAATGAGTACTTGTTCTGGAGCCAGGTGTTTTGAAGCCCTGACAGGATTAGGCTTGTTTTAACCAGCTATATCCAAGCAGCTATAGCTATGCAAAAGAGGGAGGCTACCCTAAAACAGATCATCTGTGCAGCAGTCAATGAAGCATTGCCATTCACTGAATAGCACAAAGGGCCAGAGTAAGAAAAGCTTCAAGGCAGCTCTTGCCTTCACTTTCAGAACTCAGAATGCTATTCCAATCAAGAACAGGAGTGGTTCTCATACAATGACATGACCAACCTCCCCTATATCTACCCCTGGACCTTTAGAGAGCTGCACACACAAACACAGCCTGAGCTCCACCCACCTCAAAATGTTTTTTCTTTAAAGCTCCCTTGTGCCCTAGAGAGCGCAATTTTTTTTCCAAGAAAAAGATTTATGATTTGGAGGCCAAAGTGGTGCATTTAGGTCTCTGGGAGCTACATGCAACTCACAGGGCATACCTTGCCTACTCCTGTTCTACAGCTGATTACTAATAAGAGTTATGTGCCATCAAGCACATTCCAAACTACGCTATAACGGCCAAGATTTTCTAGGTAATAAAGTATTCAGATATGGTCTACCAGCTCCTCTTTCGAGTGGTGCTCTGGAGCCTTTAAACTTGTCCAAGGCTTGCATAGGCATCAGGACACACAATCCCATCAGCCACAAATGCTCCAGGCCAATCTCAATTGGTCATTCCACCGACCCCAAGGGGCACAGTGGGAGACACACACCCCCGTCTCTGGTCTACAGCCAGGTGTTGAGACCCACTGAGCTACACCTTCTGATTCCAGTCATCCAAGCCAGTGTTTCTCTCTAGGAGCTGTGTAGGAGAAATTTGGTACTCTGGACCCTGAGGAACCACTACCATCCCCATACAGAGCCACTGGCTGAGATGACTTGGGGACTGATAAGAACCGGAGCCCAACATCTGCAGGGTCACAGTTTTATTTATGGCCTTGCTTCATCCATACACTAAAATACCTATTTGCAACACCATGCCACAAGTGCTCTGAGTTTCATCACAACTGTGCATTTTTCATAATGCAGTCCCAAACAAGACAAAGGCACCTTAGATGAAAGGCAGCAGGAGGGATTGCAGGAAAGGCCATTGGGCGTGTGTGTGTGTGTGTGTGTGTGCGCGCGCGCGCATGGCATCATTACAGTTGTGACCGACCCTTTGTGACTCCACTTCCATGAAGCTTTCTTAGCAGGAATACTGGAGTGGTTTGCCAGTTCCTACCCCAGGCGCCTACAACATCTGGTATTATCTGGTGGTCTCCCATACAAGTACTAACCAGGCCCGACCCTGCTTAGCTTCCAAAATCAGGCGAGATCAGATATGCTTAGGGCATCTGGGCATATAGCACAACTCTAACTTATTGAGGTAAATGAATGCCTGAGCTGTCTCCTAGCATCTGTTGTCTGAATTAACTATCCCACCCTACCTAATACTAGAGCTGGCCCTGTTATAGGAAGATATTAAGCACTGGGTTCAAGAACCAAGCAAACTTTTTTTAGAAGACCAGATGCCAAAATCATCCAGTATGTTTTTCAAAGCATGGCCACTGTCAAGTTCAGTAAGGTGCAGGAATCCTTGGCTCAAAATATCTAGAACATTCCATGCAGTGGCTTCACAAGCAAACCCTGCCTTGGCTTTAGTATACCAGGTCTCATGGACCCTTCATGGCTTCATGCAGGACCTACAACTCTAGCCCTCAAGCGCTGGATTTTCCACCTATTACCCCATAGAAGCAGGCAACATTTTTCAAAAACCTGTCATCCAAATCAAGTCATTGAGCAACTTATCACTTGACGGATGATGAAACTGCATCACTGGTGGTTCTTGCCCAGTCTTCTGGTGATGGAACACAGCAATTCTAACCTATATACTGTAGTTTAACAGGCCCTCATTGGCTTGGGCTGCCACAAAAAAATTGCTGCCCATCTGAGTCCCATAAAGCCTGTTTATAGGAGCAAAACAAGGTGGCAGGCAAGTTAGAACTTGCCCACTTTCATTTTCAAGATATTCTTTCCCCATCCCCCACAGAAGATTAAAGGGCTTCAGGAAGTCTTTTACAAAGGGGGGGGGGGGGATGAACCCAAAGCTGCTTATGCAACCATTTTGCAATGAGTATTTGAAACATGAGCTGTGTTTATTTTCATTTTCAAAGTGCCTGGTGACATCTGTGAAGATTCTCAGTCATCCAGGTGAGATTGACGAAGCTGTTTGGATGAGCAGCAAAACGTTTCAGTCTCTTAAGAAAAAAAAGTCCAGTTGCCATGACTGAACTTCCAGATATCTGGTTACATGATGTTCTTCTGGAAAGATGCACATCACACCAGGAACAATGAGACCAGCTGCTGCTTCAATAATGCCTTACCACCACTGCGTCTTCCAGGGCAGGAATTTCCCCCTTTCAGGCAGCTCTCTTTGAGGCACCTCCCCCTCCCCCTCCCCACCCCCAAGTGACTCAGCAGATAGTCACAGGAAGGAAGGGAGGGAGGGAGGAAGGAAGGAGAGCAGGAAGAGTCCAGCGAGGTGATGCCACCAGGCTACCTTGCTGGGTGTACCTGGCTGCTCAAAGCAAGATGACCTCATTGGGAGGTGTTCCCCTAGCCTACCTGTTTGCTTGAGTGAAGTGTGACCTTGGAAGGCAGCCTGGATTATTTGGACCAAGCTCCTAAGTACACACACCCATAGACCCGTTTTCTAGAGAAGGTAAGGTGAGGCCAGCCCTCCCAAAAAGCAGAGGAAGGCAGCTGTTTAAGGCAGCAGATTTTGGGGTTATGAAAGGGGAATGGTTAACTATTTAATTTGCTGTTATTTTTACAGCAAGGGAGAGGGAGAGAGGCTTATAAAATTTTATGACATTATACACTTCTTGTACTTTATAATCTTGTTCGGTGCCTATAAGAAAAAGCAAAAGTATAATGACGCCATAAAGACTAACAGGCTTCCTTTTTTAAGAAACGAACTTGGTCCGATATAGGTCTGGCCCTTTTTCATTTGCTTTGCCTCAGGCAGCAAAGTGACTTGGGTGGGCCCCGCATAAGACACTTGGTGCTCAGTTAAAAGCACCCCTTGGCCATACAGAATTACTCTCTCCAGACCCCACTTCTGGGTACTTTTTACACCGACATTCTCTCTCTCATCCGGAAGGGTCAGGATCGAGTCACTTCCTCCGCCTGCCTGCACGTGCCACATTTCTAGCACATGTGCAGCTGGAACGGGAACGTGGGATGGAGAAGTTTCGAGCTGAGGATTCTTGGGTTCTCCTAAATCTCAGGCACGAGGGAGTCGGGGTGGGTCTGGGCATCCTATAGCGTCTAGTGAGGTGCCCTCCTACTATCCCACTTCATAACGCGCGAAACACCCTTCCCAACCTTTGTACACCCAAGCGAACACGTGTCCTATGATCAAAGAGCCAGAGGACCTCGCGCCAGTGCGCCCTATGCGGAAATACTTTTATTTTTGAGAAAGTTCGGTGCCGCGAGAACTCGGATTCAGAGAAAAAGCTCCAGCCTGCGGGAAGAACTGGTGGGCTGGTGGGGGGGTGAAGCACAGCTTAATTCCTTCACCTCCCAATTCCCAGGTTCTCTTAGCCATCGCCCTTTCACCATCCCCTGCCTGGCCGCCTTTCTCCCACCCGTGTCCAGGCAGAAAGGAGCAGACAACGGCTGCTAGATACAGTCGCATACTTGGCCAAGTCCACACGTTCAAGAATAGCGGTCAAAGTGTGGAAAAGTTACTTTCACGCTCTAAAAACTTTTCAAATTTTCTCCTTCCGATGCTGCCTGGAGGATCCCGGGAACTCCAGCCTACAAGACTATCGCGCCCATGTTTTCTCTGTGACGCAGAGACGCCTTCCTGTTCTGTTCTGTTTTTTTTTAATACACGAAGTCCATCACATTTTCTCCATAAAGAGAAAGCCCGGCCAGGGACGGGGGGGAAGTGAATCTTCAAAATAATATATCCTGAGGATACGGTATTTCATTTACTTACCATGGTTTCTGGCGAGCAGGCTGGGACCACAAGATCTTTGTCACTAGTCGACTCGTTAAGGAAGCCGCTAGTGAGCACAAAGAAAACTTGCTAACTTTTTCTGGACCCGGGCGGTACCTTTTATAGTCCGGGAGGGGAGTAACCCAAAAATGTGGGCGGGTCTTTTCTAATCTCCTCCCCCATCCCCATCCCCGGGGCCTCCGCCGGCCTCTAATTGGCGGGTTCGAACGGCCGGAGGCAGCTTCGGGCAGGAGCGAGGCCAAGTTGGTTAGCCGCCATCGGGCAAGCGGCAACCGGGAGCGCGCGGGGGGGCGGGCGCGCACCGCCGTGCCCAGAGGTCCCTTGGAGGAAGAGCGCTTGTTCACGCGCAGGGAGGAATCGTGCACGTGGCCGACGGATGAGAGTGCAAGGGGAAGAATGCGCCGCTGCTAGAACGGAGGCGGCTCCCAACCCCCACCCCCGAAGGAGACTTGACTGTCTCCACACACACACACACACACACACACACACACACACACACACACACACACCGTTTTTGCCTTTGCGGCTGGGGGTGACGAGACCGAAGAAGGAGGTGGAGGCCAGGGTTTGGGGAAAGAGAAGATGCGTGAAGGGACCGGGTGGCGGAAGGAAGGCCGCACTTGAGTAGACAGGCGATGCCGAGGGGGAAGAGGGGCGTGGGGGCATCCCTCCCCCACCCCCAGGCTAGGGTAAAATTTGGGGGGAATTTCTTCTCCCCTTCGGATCACCCCTACTCCAGGGAGCTCAGCCTGGCGCCTGTCGTTCCCGCTCGCGGCCCCCACCCCCTTTGTCCCATAACAGTCCCAGCGCCTCTTTCCGTGTGTCCGGGAGATAAAATCCCCAAAGGCGGGGACGGAGGGTGCGGAGAAGGGAAGCCTGTATTGACATTATGAAGGTAGGCGGGCGGACAGCTCCCCTCCGCGAGGACGGGCGTCGCTAGGTGTGCTCTTATCTGTATAATACTGTGTATAGGGCAGTTTTCCCACTCTATGGCAGGGGTGCCAAAGGTGGCCCTGGGAGCCCTTTCTGTGGGCACCCGACATCGCCCCTTCACAGCCACCTGTATTCAGGTTCAATTATTTGCTGTATTGACACTTTGTGAAAAAATAGTGGGTTTTGAATCACAGTTTGGGCACTCAGTCTCTAAAAGGTTCACCATCACTGATATATAGGGGAACAGAAAGAAGCTTTCCCGTCCATCTGCTTATCTTCTTTAACAGTATTGGCATAGACGGGTAGTTGTTGGTTATCTGAAACAAGTTTACTTGTGGGTAAAGCCCCGCTGAATCCTATGCTTGTCTACCTGAGAACTTGCTTCAGAGAACACTGAATTTTGCACGATTCCTTGGGAAATAACGTTCAGTAAACATGGTGGGGCTGACTTTCCAAGATGGTGTTCTGTGCCATCAAGACAGAAGTGAGTTATAGTCAACTTAATTGGGGCCCTCTGGGTAAGACATTTAAGGAGTGGCTTGACCAGCATCTCCAGGTGCACTCCACTCATGCCTGAGCAGAGATTAAAGTCCAGGTCTCCTGGCCCATCACCTGTCCACATGGATTATACCTCCTGGTAAAATGGCCAGGTGAAAATAAGAACAAGGTTTTTGCACTTTTACTGTGGGGGCAGGGGGCGGGGAGGTTTCAGCTTCCCATGATACTGTTCCAGATAAAGACAGAAATCTATTAAGGTTCTAGTGAGCTCAGAGGACAGTATAGGCTGCAGCCATTTTCAGGTGGAAATAGGTGAAACTTCTTGGTGCAATCAGATGGCTGCAAAGCCATAGTGCCTGATGGCACTGGAAAAAAGGAGCAATCCCACTTAAAACAACCGTGTTTTTTTTTTGGTGGGGAATCACTCCAGCCTCTCCTCTCCCACCCAAAAAAAGTAGTAGCTACAGCTGGACATATCTTGGTCATGCTGGGAGTGCTTTTGCCCTTGCACAGTGCCATCAGTGGGAAATACATTGCAGTGGACCCCTCAAAAAGTGGTCCAAACTGCAATCCCTTTTCCTGTATTATCACATCCTTGTTCTGACAACACTAGACTATGAATAGTAATTATCATGTTTTTAACTGCAATTTCTTCTAATACAATACTCTTTACTTCTGTTTTATGAATTGAATTTTTAAAATTGTATTTTGAAAAAAAATATTTTAATCTACTGTAGTTCCAAGCTTTTCTTTTAGGGTTGTTGTTGTTGTTGTTGTTGTTTGTGCAGGGGCAGGGGGAAGCAGAATATGAATCAAAGAGATAACAGCATATCACAACCACATGTATTGGGTACTATTGAATTCAGTTCATTCTGGAGAGTTTTTTGTATCTTGAATATTATGTTCCCTCCCAGCAGTGCAGATGGGCAAAAAGGCCCATGTGACTCACCTGTCCCTGAGGTTCCATCTAGTATTCAGTTGTGTGCTGCTGCTACCAAAAAGTTGCATGAATGGTATGAATAGGGGCCTCATTCCTGACCACAAAGCCAGGGAGTCTGTAGTTCAGATGCATACTGTGCCCCCTGGGAGAGGAGCCAACCAAGATCACACATAGCATCACGCCTAAAGTGAGGTTTGTGCCCTGCCAACTGTGTAGCTTTGGGTGTGTTGCCCGATCACAGAGTACCACTACAAGGAGTTTATACTATGCCGCCTCTACATGCTTTATGCATAGAACCATCTGGAAGCTGAGTAATGGCAACTGGACTTCTTTTTATTGAGAGATTGAGATGTTTTGCTGCTCATCCAAACAGCTTCATCAAGTTTGAATAAAGCTAGTTGCGAGTCCTTCCTTTTATAATTCACTTTGACTTTCTGTCACCTTGGTCTGAAATAGGCTCTTAGTTAGCTAGAAATCCAGGTTTACAAGAAGCATAGCTAATAAAAGACAAATGCAGTATATTTCAGGTTATTTAAGCTATTTAAGGGTAATCATGTTTCTCTAAATCTACTTTTAAAGCACTTTTGCTGGGGGAACAAATTGCCTTTGGTTTACACAGGATGAAACTTAAAACTGAACAAACTGTAGACTATGATGAAGGATAAACAGCTTTATCCTGATGTTATGTAATGGTTCAAGATTTCTTATTTTGGGTCCATGGATGTTTCTGCTCAGTGTGCTGTAGGTTCCTTTTGTCTCAAGTGTTAGAAATTTTTAACACAAATGTGCACCCCATGATGTCTTGTCTTGTGTCTTTGTGTTCAACAAAACCACTGCTATTTGAGCCATGACTTGAATATACTTTTCTCAGGGCTGCTCTTGTGAAGAATTAAAAGAGCTTGAGTTGACTATTTTAATGAAGAGGCTTGGAAGTCTTACAGGGTTTTGTATTCTATGGATTGATAGCATGACTATGATGCAAGTAGAGTTCTTGTATATTTGAATGTTAGTCTAAAGCAGTCAAACATTTTAACCAAGCTGCTTTTGTGTCTAATTGACATAGCTTGACTGCAGTAAGCTTTAAGTATTGGATCATAATGTATCTGGGGACTTTAACAGATCAAGCTATGCATAAATGTTTCTTTCTATGTAAAATATTTTGTTGTTCAGTCGTTGAGTCGTGTCCAACTCTTCGTGACTCCATGGACCAGACCTTGCCAGGCCTTCCTATCTTGCACTGCCTCCTGAAGTTTGGTCAAATCCATATTGGTTGCATCAATGACACCGTCCAACCATCTCATTCTCTGCCGTCCTCTTTTCCTTTTGCCTTCAGTCTTTCCCAATAACAGGGACTTTTCCAAGGACTCCTCTCTCCTCATGAGGTGGCCATTGGCCAAAGTACTGGAGCATCAGCTTCAAAATCTGTCCTTCCAGTGAACATTTGGGGTTGATTTCTTTTGGGATGGATAGGTTTGATCTCCTTGCAGTGCAGGGGACTCTGAAGAGTCTCCTCCAGCACCACAGCTCAAAAGCATCAATTCTGTGGTGATCAGCCTTCTTTATAGTCCAGCTCTCACTTCCATACATCACTACTGGAAAAACTATAGCGTTGACTATCCTGACCTGAGTTGGCAAAGTGATGTCTCTGCTCTTTAGGATGCTATCTAGGTTTGCCATTGCTTTCCTCCCAAGAAGC
This sequence comes from Phrynocephalus versicolor, assembly GCA_023846285.1. Classification (NCBI taxonomy): domain Eukaryota; kingdom Metazoa; phylum Chordata; class Lepidosauria; order Squamata; family Agamidae; genus Phrynocephalus; species Phrynocephalus versicolor. The sequence continues at coordinate 6,110,101 of JAHTLZ010000010.1, forward strand.
AGGCGTCTTTTTATTTCGTTGCTGCAATCGCCATCTGCAGTGGTCAAGGAGCCCAAGAAAATAAACTCTGTCATTGCCTCCATTTCTTCCCCTTCTATTTGCCAGGAGGTGATGGGACCGGTGGAGGTGATGGGACCGGTGGCCATGATCTTAGTTTTTTTGATGTTGAGCTTCAGCCCACTTTTTTCACTCTCCTCTTATAAAGTATAAGACTGTCAAATGTCACAACGAACCTGTTTCAACAGAATTATTCATACATTGATCTCTGTGGCTTTTTACTTACGTTGTGATATCTAGACGTTGTAGGATTATCACCAGTGACTGTTACATTGAACACTGGACATATTACTGCAAACAAAATAAGGAACAGATTTTTGTATTTGTCATATGTGGATGTTCAGATATGTATGTAATATACCTACTGGCTAGTAAATGAGTGCACTGCTTATTGGATGACCTTGACTTGAAAAGAAAACCTTGAAATTTTTGTACTTTTTTTGCATTTCTGTAACAGCGAGGTATTCATGTGTTATAAGAGTTTTTGGCTTTTAATAACTGTTTTAATGAAATGTTGAGTTGTGATTTGGGTTATGGTAATGAGAATAAAGTTTAAACATAAAGGCAAAAAAAATACATCTCTGCTTTGCCTTACTCTTCCTGTGTGCTGGGAGTGGCACCCACATCTACACAGCACTCTCTGCTCCAATAGATCTTTCTGGTTTTATGTTTGTTCCAGTGAACAGTATCTGCTAACAGTGGAGTTGATTAGCTGCATCACTCCACCCTTTATCTCTCAAGAAAAGGAGTGCATTGCTTCTTGGCACCAGGATTATGTCATGTCAGCAGAAACATGTTTGTAGAGCTTATGGAGATGCAAGCGTGAAATAAAAAAGATGAAGCGAGTGCTGTTTCACCTCCAGTCTTTTTATCTCCATCAGTGGGTAATTTCCAGTTACTGAAATGACAGAGAGGAAGAAAAGGGGAGGAAGAACAGTCAGGAGAGAGGGAGTACTAAGGGAACCTGTGCTGGTGATCACTGCCTATTCATCTGAGCATTTTCTGCCAAAATTTTTGCCGCTTCCATATTATTTGTGTTACGAGGCAAACATTGAGTGAGAACTTTGTCTAGAATCAAGCTATGCCCTTAGGACATTTGTTATTTTTTTTTTCAAAGCCAATGCTGTTAATATTCACAAGTCAGTCTTATGTCCCCAGAGTCCCCATGGTTGGAGTGACCAGTTTCTTTTGGGTTGGCATGGTAATGAGGAGGAGGAGGAGGAGGAGGAGGAGGAGGCAATGGCAACAGAGAAGCAAAAGCTTCATCCCTCCTTAGCGAGGGGGTTTTGCCTTGGCCTCGAAGGCATCCTCATCACCCGGCCGGTGGCACTCTGTGAGGCCTCCTTTCTCTCTTTCCCCTCAGGAAAGGAAGACCAGCCAGGAGAAGCAAAGGTTCACTGCACATCTTCAACTTGTACACGAAACCATGTGCAGTTGTCACATGTGACCATCTATGAGTGGGTCCTTCTTCCTTACCTAGACCTACCCAGTAGTTTCAGTGGGACTTTATGGTCTAGTGCAGTGATGTCCGAACTTTGGCCCTCCAGATGTTTTGGACCACAACTCCCAGAATTCCAAGCTTGTATTTCCAATGACAAAGGACTGTGGAATTTGTGGTCCAAAACATCTAGAGGGACGAAGTTTGGCCACCACTGGTCTAGTGCCTGAACACATGGTTGCTTCGCCATGATTATTCCCATATCTACTACATTTAATCCTCTGCCTGTCCTCCAGGGAACATACAAAGAATTCATAGGCGGACAACTACCCAGACACTGAAAAGACCTCAGTCTGTTCAGGCATTGCCTGTTCCCACTCTTTGGTCAACCAAGATGATCCAGAGATCTGCCGTTTTAGGGAACTCAGGGCTGCAACCTTGCTTGGTGCTCAGCTCTCACCTATGAACAGACTTGATGGCTTTCATGGAACTTGAGAAACCTTACCTTGAGCAAATGTTTCTTTGGGCACTGCTCAATTAGCCAGGGAGCCCTCCTGAAAGAGCCATCCCTCAAGGAGGTGAAAGGGATGGCTTGTGGGTATAGGGCCTTTTCGGCAGCTGCCCCCAGCCTATGGAATGCCCTCCCAAGTGAGCTCCGTCTGGCACCAACGTTGATGATGTTTTGGCGCCAGACAAAAACCTTCCTGTTCCAGAAGTTTTTAAACTGATATAACATAGATTGTGGGTCCAGATGGCAGTTTTTAGTGTGTTGCATTTGTATTAAATGTTTTTATTGTTTTTAATTATTTGTTGGTATTTTAACATTTGAATTGTTTTAATTGTTTCTTGACTGTGAGCCTTGACCTTTGGGTAGTGGGTAGTATATATGTTGTACAGTATGTATGTATAAACAAACAAACCAGGACAAACCACCAAACTGGCAGTTCATACCTATCTCTACAGGGGATTATTTTGCAAGATAATTCTGGCCTAAAAGCTGCGGGAATAGGGGTATGGTGGCTAAGTGTGCTAGTGCGGTTCAAGTCCTGGGTGCCACACTGTGGAGTGAGCTCCCACTATTAACCCCAACTCCTGCCAACCTAGTAGTTCAAAAGCATGTAAAATGCAAGTAGATAAATAGGTACCACCATAAAAAGCGGGAAGGTAAACAGTGTTCCGTGCACAGAAATGTGTTCAGCCATGGCCTCAGACTTATACAACACTGGCTCTTTGGCTTGGAAACAGTGATGGGCACTGCACATAGAGTCAGACACGACCAGAACACGGGGGTGTGGGGGGATTTTACCTGTTTAAAAAAGAGCTGCAGGAAGGGAGATGCATCAGTCAAAATGCTCAAACCTATACAGGTATATCAATCATGGGCGAAGGCATTTTTAAAAACCACAAGGAAGGAATGTTCCTGGTTCTTCTATGGGCCCATATTCACTACTGTCTTTGGAAGGGAGATACCCCAAAGATATAGGTTAACCTCTGGTGTAGATACTGTGTAGTTCAGAAATAAATGGATTCCTGGCTTGTGGAACCTACTTTTGTGCTTTGCTACAACTCTAGGTTTGTCAACTGGTACCTGTTGTAAAAACTCGCACATTTTGAATTAAAGCATACCAAGCTCAGGAATTTGTTTTGAGTACTAAGTGAAGTGTTCTGCTTATATACCGCCCCATACCACTTCAAGTAGTCTCTGGACGGTTTACAGTTTAATAACAGTATGCAGTCTACACATCGCCCCCACAGCAAGCTGAGTACTCATTTTACCAACCTCAGAAGGATAGAAGGCTGAGTAAACCATGAGCCGGCTACCTGGGATTGAACCCCAGGTTGTGAGCACAGTTTTAGCTGCAGTACAGTCATTTAACCACTGCACCACGAGGCTCCTTGCCCATGAGGCTCCTAGAGAAAAGAAGCAAGTTCATTGTCCTTCAACAAACAACTTATCTACTGGAAGCATTCTTCATTTGAACAATCAAATATATATGGGAGAAAAGGGTTGTTTTGTTGTTGTTCTTGTTAAACATTTAGAGTTTGAAATTCTGGCAGATCTGTTGCAAATCACCTAGTGATCTACCAGTATATCAAGATCTATCTTCTGCCTACCTTTGAGGTAGTATCCTCCTCCACTGCCTCCATTTTTCAGCTGCTCTTGAAACATTTCTGTGCCATTGGCAACCCTTGTGTCTAGGTTTATTGCTGAATGAAAACAGTGGCACTTTCCTTGTGTTTCTAAAGACAGTTGTTTGCTGTCTTGTTTTCCAGGCCTTGGAAATTACAGAGACTGATTGCTGATAGGAGATTTTCACATGAATTGAATGGAAACATAGAGGCACCTACTTGCAACATAATTTAGACAATGTTGCAACATGGCATAGATCTTGCTGCCCTATAAAATCTAATTTCCCTTTCCACCTTCCCATGGAGCAAGTGATATTTAATGTGAGGCAGTGGGGAGTGTGTACCTGAAAGGCATTGCTCTTGGCGTTGTGGTCATAGGGTGAATTTTAAAGCCAAACAGGGATTAGAAAGTCTTATTAGAGGCAGTGTAGTAGAGTGGTTAGAGGGTTGCACTAAGGCATGTTCAAACTTCGGCCCTCCAGATGTTTTGGACCACAGCTCCCACAGTCCTTTGTCATTGGAAATACAGGTTTGGAAGTCTGGGAGTTGTGGTCCAAAACATCAGGAGGGCCAAAGTTTGGACATGCCTGCACTAAGATTTTCAGGATGCAGGTTCAATCTCCAGTGAGTCCCACAACTCGTGATAGGTGACCCTGAGTCAGTCACATTTTCTCAACTTGACCACAGGATTGTTGATGAAAGTGGGGGCCAGGACCATGATGCGGGTTGGCTTGCATTTTTGGGAAGAAGACAGGAGGATCTATTCAAAACTAATTAATCAGCCAACCTAACCAGTGGGGCTAGTGAACCTTTGGCCTTCCAGAAGATCTGTACTTCAACTCCCAAAAACCCTAGTCAACTATGGCCAATAATAAGGAAATGTGGTTGTAAAATCTGGAGGACCCAAGAGTCCCACCCAGGAATAACCGTTTAGGGCCCCATTCCCCAAAGGCCGCATGTTGTGGAATATTATACCTCCGTGCTGTGGAGCCGTGACAGGGGAAGGCCTCTTGCCTTTGTGCTGTTTGCTGCCTTCCCAGGCTGTGGCTGTCAAGAACAATCATAAAGGCCAGTGCACCACCAGACAGACTTCTGATGTGACCCCACGAGGGTTCATTCTTATCATGGAACAGTCACCCAAGTGGCTGTCTTAAAAGTATGTATTGTAATGTGCATTGTTTGACTGAATTTACTGTTGCAAACTGGGCACAGGGTGCTCTGCACTGGTGGTGGGTTGAGGAAAGTATATGAGAGAGAAAGAGAGCCAGCCAGCCAGCTCAGACACTGAGCCTGGAAAGAGGCTGCATCTCAAAGTGTCTTTTAGGTGAACAGTCTGGTTCTTGGCTTCCCCTAAAAGGCTTCTGTCTCGCACCTGGTCTGATTGGTACTCTGTAATGACAATGCAGCAGTGGCTGCACACTCATCTTGCCCTCAGCCACCCTCACCACTCTTAGGAGAAGGGCCAAGTTGTCCTGGCCAGCTGGAGAGGCTGGGCTGGGTTGTCCTCTACCGCATACAAGGATGCTGGAAAACTCGGCTCCGTCAGTGCCTCTTTTCCCTTCTGTCTGAGCCAAAGGCAGAGAGGTCTTTTCAGTTCACAGTATAGGGACGCACATAGAGATGGACTATGGATTGTGGGTGCAGGAAACTAATTCTGCAGTGAACAAAAACGCTCTGGTTGGCAAAACTGTCATGCCAAGATGGCCCCTGGCCAAGATTGAAACCCCCTCTCCAAAAAACAAAAACAAAAACCTATCCATGTTGTAGGACTGGCTAAACGAATGAGGTGGTGGCCCAAATCCAGTTCCCAAGCCTTATGTGATTTGTTAGAGGTTTCTCCACATTTGACCTTGGATCAGCTAGTAATTCCTGCTCTGGACATGGTGTTCTTTGTTCAGTGTTTCAATGCTTTTTGAGCAATGTTTCAACTGTATGATGAGAAGGTTGCCATCATTCAAGCTCCCTTCCTCCCAGGGGCTTGTCTTTTTGATGGAACTTGGAAAAGTTACTTGTTTGGACCAAAGTCCCCATATACTCCCCTAAATAGTATGATGAATATTCATGTTGGCTTGAGGATTATAGGAATTACAATAAAAACAAATAACTTTTCCAACTTCTTATTTTTCATGGAAATATCTGGGATGCCAAAGAGCCAACAGGGTTTGTCCTAGATCTCCCACTCAGTTAATGGGCGATTACAGATGTTTCTATCCAGCACCCTTCTACCAATTTATTCTTTACTTCAGTTGAATCACAATGCCGTCAAATAAGTCAGCAAATGTTATTTTGCTTCTTTATAAATCTATGGTGAGGCCCCATCTGGAGTATTGTGTACAGTTCTGGTCACCACACCTGCAGAAGGGTATCATGAAAATGGAAAAAGTGCAGAGGAGGGTAACCAGAATGATTATGGAACAGGAACACCTTCCTTACCATCTGAGGCTGCAACAACTGGGCCTCTTCAGTCATGAATGACAGCACCATAGAGGTGACCTTACTGAAGTTTATAAAATCATCCATGGTGTGGACAAAGTTGATAAGGAAAAACTGTTTTCCCTATCATACAACACTAGAACTAGGGGGCACTCTATGAAATTTTAGGGTGCTAGATGACAAACAAATAAGAAATTACTTTTTCACCCAGAGGATCACTGGTCTATGGAACTCCCTGCCAGAAGAAGTGGTAACAGCTGTCAGCCTGGACAGCTTTAAGAAAGGATTAGACAAGTTCATGGAGAACAAGGGTCTCAATGGCTATCATTATGGATGCCTAAGGAAAACCTCCGGGTTGGAGAGATAGGCAGGATATCTCAATACCATTTGCAGGGAATCGTAAGCAGGTGAAGACATCTGCTTGGGAATACCCTGAAGCAAATGGTGAGCTGCTGTGTGAGACAGAATGCTGGACTGGATGGGCTGTGGCCTGTTCCAGCAAGGATGTTCTTATGTTCTTGTATAAATCAGAAATATGGTTTTACACAAGAAGTTGCCTCAAACCAGACTAGACTAGTATTATCATTGAATCATAGAAGGCTGGAATGGACGCTAAGGATGGGGCCATCAAGTCCAGCCCCCTGCCAAAGGAGGAAATCCGTACCTAAAGCATTCAAGACAGGTAGTACAACAACCTCTGTGTAGACATCTCCAGTGCTAGAGAACCCACACCCCTACAAGGGGGTCCATTCCACTGTCAGATGGATATAACTGTTAGGGGGTTCTTTGTAATGTGCAGTTGAAGTCTCCTTGTTTGTCATGGAAATCCATGATGTCACATCCTACACTGTGAAAATCAGTGGGTGCTCCTATGTGACAGTCCTTCAAGTATTTGAAGACAGCTATCATGTCACATCTTTTTAGCAGCTTATTCACTCCCATTTCCCTCATCCATTCTTTGTGGGGCTTACACGTGACCACAACCAAAATGAAATCGGAAGGAACTTCCTCCCGAGATGAGAAATGGCGTGAAGTAACCGTCTTAGTTTCCAAACTGCTTATGGCCCTGGTTCTTTCCCATTAGCTGCTCTTTGATCCTTAAAACCAAAACAAATGAAGTCAATGTCAGCGATTGAACCTTGGACCTTCTGCCCGGAAAGCATGTGCCTTGTCCTGGCCAGACTGCTTGAATACCAGGAGCAATCATTTCCCCTGGGAGAGCTGATAGAAACCCCTTTCATGGCACAGCGTTTCTTGAGGAACCATCCCACTGCTAAACAATTCACTGGCCCTACACGCTCTTGATTGTCCAACATGGTTACAAACAATGAAACACTGCTTGGTACTTGCCCTAGATAGAGATCTCTTTGTCAGCAATCAAGGAACCCCAGGATAGGTACCCAACTTGTTTTGGTAACAAGTAGTGCAAGAAATGCTCTGGAAAATGTGGTTCTGTTTTTGCCCTTTCATTCTGACTGTATCCAACAGTAGACTTTGATGAAGATCATATCTCCTCTCTGGAAAGAAACCTGTCATTGGAACTTGCCAACCTATGATTATCCATTGGCAGTCAGTCAGGGAGACTAGTTTTCAAAAGGAAAGTGTGGCATGAGTATAAGAGAGCAATAGGATCTTAGCCCTTTTCACTTCTGGAAACAAATGTCACGTCATCTGGGGACAATTCAAGAAAAGGGGCTTTTAATCTGAAGGGAATGAACCCATCAGTTTGAAAGAATACATTCCCCATGTTTTAAAACCAGGAAATCTACTATGAAATGCAACACGTATGGATTTTGTGCAGATTGTTCAGCTTCTACCATCTTGCCATTGAATTCCAACTGGTGGTGCCCTTTTGTTATAAAATATAATAAAGTTAAAGGTTCTCACACACGTGTGTGCTAGTCATGCCTGACTCTAGGGGGAGTGGCGCTCATCTTCATTTCCAAGTCAAAGAGCCAGTGTTGTTCAATTCCATGGCCATGTGGCCAGCATGGCTGAGCACATTTCTGGGCATGGAACGCTGCTACTTTCCAACTTTTTACAGCGGCACCTATTTATCTCCTTGCATTTACATGCTTTCAAACTGCTATGTTGGCAGGACCTGGGGATAACTGCGGGAGCTCACTCAGCTGTGTGGCACCTGGGATTCGAACCTCTGGGATGCTAAATTTGCAGATGATCATTTCAGCGCTCTAGCCTGCTAAGCCACCATGCCCCTATAAGAGACAATAGTTGGGTGCAATTGGTTTATAAATAGGGAAGTCCATCCAGCACTGAAGGAGCTTTGGAATAAAAAAACAAATGTGGATGCAAAACAGGAACTGAACCTCATGACAAAGGGCAGGGAGCACATAAACCCCAGGGGAGTGGGAGGTGGCAAGGGAGAGAAGCAATGGTAACTTCCCCAGGTATTTCTCATGGAAAAACCCACACTGAGACTCAAAGGCTCCATTCTGAACCAGGTTGTCTGTCATGCTGGGAAGATCTAAAAATAGGCGAACTATGTTAACATTCTCCGCATGTGTATGTGCATCTGCATATTTTATTCCTTGGATTTAATGTCATCTTCCAACTAGCTAAATAAAAGATAGCAACCAATTAATGTGTGTGAATAGCTCGCTGTTGTTTTTCCCAAACCTCAAGGCAAGCTGAAATGGCATGGAAAGAGAGAGAGAGACCTAGCACTGTGCCCCTGAAATGGAATGTGGGCAATAATCCAACACAATCCTCTGGGAGCCTGTTGATTTATGATGCAGGTTTTTTGGGCCAAGAATGCCCAACATACAAACCAATGTCTCTTTGCTTCTCCAACCAGCCTCTGATCCTTCTTGAACTTGGCTCTCGTTTACCATTTCTCTGGTAGGCAGCAGCAATGTATAGAGGTAGAAAATGGTCTTTCTTGACTCCTAGTGTTACAGGGCAATGCTTCACTGTCAGAAAGACTAGAATAGTGGTGGCAAACCTTCGGCACTCCAGATGTTTTGGACCACAACTCCCACAGTCCATTGTCATGGGCAATCTAGGCTCGGAGTTCTGGAAGTTGTAGTCCAAGACATCTGGAGTGCCAAAGCTTCGCCACCACTGGACTAGAACATGATTCTCCTCTACCCATGCCCTCCTCTCATGACCACATCATACACAGTGGTGGAGTGGATTTACATTTGTTCACTGGTCCATCTGTTATCTGATAAAACATGGGTGGCAACTTGTGGTCTTCCAGCTGTTTTTGACTTGGACTTCCCTTTAGTATCAGGTAGGCAGACTACATAGGAGTGATGGGGTTTGCAGTCCAGTGGTTGGGATGGGGGGAGGCACAAATAACCCATGCTTACCATAAAGGCCTTTGTTGGAATGAGCCCTCTATTTATGAGTGGCTTCCAACAAAGATGTTTTTGGACTAAAATGCTAAGAGGCCTTCATCACCAGCTGTGCCAGCTACGACTTCTGGGAGTTGCAATCCAGGAACACCTGGGCGATCCAAGGTTGGGAACCCTGGTCCTAGAAAGAAGAGAAAAGACCAAAGGTCTCTGGCTGCCATTGGCTCAGCTCTTTGAAGCCCAAGAGAGAAAGGCAAGTGGCAAGGCTTAGAAATGCAAACAAAACCAGGCCTTATGGAGAAAAGCCTTGCGAATACAACAGTTTTATTTACTTATGCATTTATTTGTTGCATTTCTGTGCCACCTTTCTCCCAGCAGCTCAAGGCAGCTCACAAATCATTAAAAAAGAAAAAGAATTAAAAACAAGAGATCAACAGCAACTAACAAAATTATTAAACAAGGAATGATTAAAACCACTGGTTTTGAACAGCTTCTTTGGAATTAGGTAGAAAAGAAAGGTAGAGTTGGGTGTCATACACATATTCCAAAACTCTGGACAACCTCTCTCAGTGGTTTGATGTAAATATTAAAGGGGAGGGGGAGAACATAACCCAGTGGCTAAAGGAGAACAGAGCCCATAAGTCGAAGCATTAAACTGGAGTCCTCCAGCATCACCTTCTGAATTTGCTCTTCCAGAAAAGATATGCCACCAAATCCTTCTGGTGTATCCTTGGGTGCACCAAGCCTTTGGTTCAGGCTAAAAGTCAAAGATCATTTTCAGAATAAGAAAAATGTGATGTTTTTGCTTCAGAACCCGTATTATGACAATGTAGTTAACTGGTTCACTGATAAAAATTACACAATTAAACAACTCCTTTTTAAAAAAAAAACCAAGAACAGGAGAACAATGCTATCTAATTCAAAGCCAGGAACTCAGTGATCCATAGTTGCTATGCAACTTTCTAAGATAAAAGTAATCTCTACTATTCTAACCAGTAATTAAGATCTATGTCATAATTTAGAATAGCAAGCCCCATTCTGGTGCCTTTCACACTTCAGTTTACATCTTTGCCATCTCCACTAAGGCACGTAATGTGGGTTGCAGTCCACCAGACCAAGAGGATGTTGAATTGACAAAGCCTGGTTTAGAAGATGTCCTGGGTTCCATGTATGAACAGGCTGTGCCGTTCAAACAACAGCTGGAGAAGAACCTCTTTTTAATAGCTCAAAGAAAGGAATATATCTGAGAGCAAAGAGGTGTGCTTGAAATCCCAAGCACACCTTCTTTGCAAGGAAAATAGGGACTTTCCAACCAAACATCACTTCTGTGTTATTGGGCCATCGGCTCATGCCCATCTTATGACAAACCTAATAAGGTTTTAATGGTAATGTGATATGTTAAGGGATTGGTTTCCATGGCCAAGAGGGACTTTTGGACTCATCTCTTGAATATTAATCAGGCCCTCTGACCATCAACACAGCATTGGCACCCAAGTGTGATTAAGAATTATTAGCCTGAAATCTTTCATACTTTGGATCAGATATGCCCGAGTGGCTTTTGTGTGACTTACCCATAAGACAATGTGAACAGATGTGCATCCAATCTGTGCATATTTGTTTCTGATTCTAAAGTCTAGACCACTGACTGAAACCTTTGCTCAATACTGTACTTCTTGCTGCTGTTTCTCCAACTTTTCTTCCAGCAGGGGGCACCCCAATAAAATGTTACCTTCACATTAGCTCTCCAAATAAACCAACCATGGTACGAAAACTGCACAATAAGCAGCTCTATTTTCAGGGTGTTTTGTTTTGTTTGTTTTCTTTTCACAACATGGAATTATTAAAAACAAAAGCAAAACTAAAATTAAAATCTCCAGTTTTCCTGGAATTAAACTGGACACACAAAGACAGGCAAGTTAGGAGAAAGCCAGACACTTGCCTGAAGTACAAGTTAAGATGGTGCACACCTAATTCCTATAGCATGGGAAGCTGCCTCCTGAATGTATAACCACATCTGACACCGCAGAGCATAAATATTATAGTCTTCAGGCTGACTAGACAGGATTCCAGGGGTTTTAAACCAGTCTATTCCTAATGAGAGGACAGGGTAGCTTAAATAGCTTCTGCCTGTGACATCATCATTAAAAAAATAAGCTATGGTCTGAGCTGTGAAGAAAGAAGTCACGTCAGGGATTAATTGATGCTCAGTCTCCATAATTAAGAACTACGGTTGTTTGGCATCCTGTGCTCAAGCATACAAATATAGGCCTTACTGAATATACGTACAGCCAAACAGTGTGATGAAAATGAGTCTTCCTTAACATTTCGTAAATCATCTAGACATGTGCATATCTGAACTGATGGGTCACAAAGCAAATGTCAGAGAGGATTAGAGAGAAGACTGCACAATGAATAAGAACTGGGGCTGGCTTCTCCCCCATTTAACAAATAGGTATTTCTCTTTATTATTTCTAATGTGCTGTACAGTATATCAATAGATCAAAGGACATGGGACACTCAATAAGGCCACCTTAAACAAATCCAAAACATTATAGAACAATTTTAAATTGTAAATTTAAACCAATTTAACCATCTTAAAAACACAAAACTCAGCAAAACAAAAGACTGGAAACCAAATAAAAGCAGTGCCACTACCAGTCAAGCCTCCAAGGATTTCTGGTTCTTGCCTCCCAAAATCTATACTATATAGTAGCCACATGATAGGTTGAGAAAGCTTTCCTACATGGAGATGCTAAAAGCTAGGCAAAGGTATTCTCCAAATATGTATTTTCAAAACTATGTGTTGTGATTAGACATAAAACCCTGAGGTGCAGTGTCAAACTAATGTACTATCCTTGACGTGTATTACTAGAGAGGTAAATTTTCTGGAAACTTTGGGGAAAAATGAACAACAAAAATTCTGTCCGCCCCCCAATTTTTCTGTTTTTCTTTCCTGTGGCTTCAAAAGTTCCAGAAAGTTTTCCTCTCTAGTGCTAGCCATCTTATCCCATGTGACGAGGTGGTTCCATTTCCCCCTTAAGGCTAAACAAGTGAATGGAACAACGGGAAGGATGGCTGAATTCCCTTCTAAGGAATGGGACAGGGTGAAAGCTGAAATAGGATAATTTTGTCCTGGTAACTGGGAATGGAGAAAGAAGACTGTACTTTTCCTAGAGAAATGTTCTTATCCCTCAGCTCCTCAAGGTTTGCTGACCCATAAATGGTGTGTTGTGTGTGTGTTATGTCGTTACAGTCATGACCGACTCTTCGTGACTCCATGTCCATGGAGATTTCTTGGCAGGATATGAAAAACCTTGCCCTTCTAGATGTTCAAGAAAACAATTCCCACGATCCTTTACCATTGGCTATGCTGGCTGGGGCCTCTGGAAGTTGAAATCTTGCCAGTTTTGGATCCCTGAAGTCTAAAACATCTAGAGGTACAAACATTTCTCACTCCTGACATATTTGGTCATGCCAACCTTCTTTAGGTGCAACTCTGTCTCAGATGACACTTTCTAATTGCAAACTGCTGAACAGTAGGCTATTGCATATGATTAACAGAAGAAAGAAACATGCTACATGAATGACCAGTACTAACAATACAGTATAATAGCAGTATAACGATTATCTGGCAGAAACATTATCCAGCAGAAAGATAGAGGGCTATTACATGTGAAAATAAAGCCAATTGTGGTTGCTTACAATATAGCTGTGTTACTATTCATTTTGGCAGGTGCTTCTCGTGTACAGAGAAATGCTGTTGTGGGGCACAGCTCTGTGAGTACTTATACTTCACGTCCATTGTGGGATGAGAGGAGTTCGTCCCGACCACATCCCTGAACTGTGATCTAAGTGGGATGAGAGATTCCCCTCCCTGGCCTCGGGAATCTCCTCATCTCGCTTCTTGTTCCGATACAAGTGCCCGTGAGGTAAGGCTCGTCACGCAACGTGCCATTCTTCATCTACCGTGTTTCCCCGAAAATAAGACACTGTCTTATATTTATTTTTTCTCAAGAAGTCACACTAGGGCTTATTTTCAGGGGATGTCTTACTTTTATTAAGTATAATATGCTTGAATGTCAGCCCTGCACACAACCATAGCCACGCCCATCACTAGGTTTTATTATCAGGGTAGGGCTTATATTTAACAAACACATAGAAATCCTGCTAGGGCTTATTTTTGGGGGAGGTCTTATTTTCAGGGAAACAGGGTAGTGGCAGGAGTGCAAAGTGCCATTCACCAGTACATTCCCTATGGAGTCAGCAATGCAGTGCAGAGAGATTAAAAGACAAATGCCCCAAACTTAGCTTCATAACGCATTGAAGGCAAGGCTTCGGAGAATCGAAACATCGAAAAATGGAAGGTCAGGTTGAAAAAAAATGGAGAACAAAGGCATGGAACTCCACATCTCATCACGGAACGAGGACGTGCGGAAACAGTCATGCCGGTATCATCAATCACGCCCGTGCATACACGGGAATAGGGACAGAACCGCAAGAAGACCACGTGACCGCGAGCGACATCAACATGCAACGAACTTCCTCCTGGGACGAGAATTGACGTGAAGTAACCAGGAAGAAGAGTGAATTCTAAGGGATAAGCTGCCATTTCTATGCACTCTTGCTTGAGATGTCTTATTTTTAAAAATAGCTTCCAGTCTCCTACTCATTTACAAGCAAGACTGTCTAGCCTCCTTGGTGCCTATTTCAGAGCAGACAGGTACAGAGTAATACTATTAATGAATCTGATGGTGACCCAGAAAATCCATGAGGCATATGAGAGGTCAGAGGAAAAGCAAGAGGATTCAAGCATGTTGCTTAACCAAGAATATGTTGCACATCTGAGCAAACATCATTCCTGGAGGGGCTCAGGGCACGCCCCCACCCTACCCTGCAATACATGCTCCAAAATAAACATATTTTTAAAGAGGAAACAAATGCTCTGATCGCCTGGCCCTCCCCCACTTGTGCCCTCTTAGAGGTGACTGGAGCATATATTTGACCACTGGAGGGGCTTAGGGGTTGTTGGGTGTATTTTTAAAATAATTTTAAAGGTAATTTGGAAGAAAACTGTGGGAGAGGGAGGATGGAAAGATGTGTGGTCTGCCCAAATCCAGCCTTGGGTGGTTTCCTCCTCTCAGTCTCAGGAGATTGCTCAACCCTGCTATCAGGGTCAGCGTTCCCTTCAGGAGGCAACTTTCTAAAGTCTCTCTAAATTAAAATATTTCCTGTATCAGTGCCAGCGGGTGCCTCTTGTACCTGGTGCACAGACTTGTCTGCTACACCTTTTGACGCAGGAAGGCACTGTTAATAATACCATATGAAGTTTTAGCAAGCGGGGGTCTGAGCGAGGATGCCTCGCCCTTCATCACTTGATCACGGTTCCAGCAGGGGGTGAAATGCCGCCCCCTGCTGGAACCGTGGACCACTCAGAGACCAAGAAAATTACATTTTCCTGCAGTAATGTTTTGCCTCGGTGCCCGAGACAAAGAATAAATTTGTCTTTTTCTGCAGAGGTGTGTGTGTGTGTGAGAGAGAGTGAGTGAGTGAGTGAGAGAAAGAGAGAGAGAGATTTCACACTTTCCCAGTGCAGGTTGCCAGCCAAAATGAAACTGCAATACTATGTGAGAAAAGTGTCCACCTCCCCTTCCAACAGCAATGATAAAGGTGGGGAGCAACGCATCTCAGGAGGGTGTGACTTCCCTGCTGGATCACTTGCTGTCTATATGCCAAACATTCTCAGTGGGGGCCGTATAGCTCCCTGGGGGACCTTGGCACATTTGAAGGGGGTCCAAAGACTCGAAACAATTCTTCACACACCACCTTATCATGTTTGTTATGCAACTTGTACAGTCTTGAATCGGCCTTTATTTCTGTGTTTACGGACACAGCGAAAAAGGGACTGAGCACGACGTCGATACGCACAGGTTGCATCGGTTCAACACGCATACAAGAAAAGGGGACTCTTCTCTTCACCTCGGAGTCAACAAGCTAAATTGGCTGAAGTGATGCCAGCGCACTGCACACGCATCACAGGCAGCTCGACTGCACCTACAACGCTCAAGTACAAACCGCTTATTATCCCCTTTTGTTGTGAATTAACCACCACCGAGTGCCGCCCAGCCCATTCTGACAGCCTCTTAAAACGAGTTTAAATCTGGCTTGTGCCGTACCAACATCATAAACCTGAGTGATGGAGAACAAGGCGCATTCGCCCTTGCAATCGGCAACCTGGGCCAGTGTCCCTTCAACGAATCGAGGCGGGGAGAACCGTGCAGGGCGCGGCGCTGCCCACGCCCCCGTCCTCGTCATCCCCTCCTTCCCTCCCATCCACCCTGTCGCCGTATCGGATTGTGCTATATTATTATTATTTTAAATTTAAGTTCCAGACAGGCTTTGCCGCAATGCAGTCTGCGCGGTCTTTCCTCGCCCCGCCCTGCCCCGCCCCGCTTCACACGACTTCAGGAAGATGTCTGCAAAAGAAAAAGGGAAAGCGGGCCCGAGCCGCGCTCGCGCGGCGCGCTACCTGATCCTCATGCACGGCCGCGCTTGGCTGCCGCGTCAGCGCCCGGGCTCGCCGAGCCAACGCCCCGTAAACCCTCCGCATGGAAGGAAGGGGGCGCTCGCCAGCACCCTCTCCGGCCGCACGAGCGGAAACAAAGAGCCGTCCCTTCGGAAGGGGGCGTGGCCAGGCGCCAGGGCGGGCCCAGAAGAGGCGGCGGCGGCGGCGGCGGCGGCAGAGCGGAAGAGCCGAGGCAAGAATGCGACGGCTCAGTAGGAGAGGGGAAGAATTATGCTGCACAGGCTTAGCACATGAGTTGATCACGCACAAATAAAAACTAATTACTATTTGGCCCAGTTTGGACTCAAAGAGAATCAATATAACCAGTCCAGTTACAGTATTTAAATTGAGAAATGAGTTGTATCCATGCAGATTAATGTGTTTGCTAACTAGAAGTTTTAGAGACTAACTTTCAAAAGCACAATATTTTATATACTGAATCTTGAGAACATATGCCAAATAGTCTTTAATGAGTAGCCCACAAGAGTCTTTTTTTTAATCTGACCTATCCTGCCTCTTAACAGACAGTAATGTCACTTCCTGTGAAAACAAGTCCAAAGGTGTCAGAAATTCATGTCATGTATTTGATAATGGGAAGAGCTTTTCTATTGGGGCAGAATGAGGTAGTCACCTCAGGCAGCAATTTTTTTACTTTGCTAATACTGTTTTTGTTTTAATTGTCAGGGACAGAATTATATACAGAAGATGGTGTTTTCTGCCTCATTCCAAAACATCATTGTCTTAGGTTGTAGTACATGAAATCAGATCCACCCTGCTTTATGGGTTGTTACTGTAGCTGTTTGCAAAACCAACTCATAATATTTGCCTCAAGGTCTCCACAAAGGCTTCTGAGTCACATAACAGCTACTGTTGCAAAGCACAACCTTGTATAATGTGGTACAGTATGTATATTACCCTGGATAGCTCAGTGGTTTAGTTATCTGGCTGTGAAGGAAGAGGTTGGGTGTTCAATTCCCCACCACCACCACCACCAGCAGCAGACATACACTTTGCCTCTTGTGAGTAGAGCGAGCCTGTGTGGCCCAGGTTGCCTTCAGAAGAAAGGGATGTTATATGACGTCTGAATACTCTCTACTCATGAAAAATCCTGAAAAGGGTCTCCCTATGTCAGAACTGTCTTGATGGCAAATGATTATCATATTACCCAGGGACAGTACTGTATCTAGTTTCCATGCCATCTGTCTCTAATGCCTCTGGGAAGGTTACAATATACAGTACTATGTCCTCATTGTATGGCAAAAACTTTTCGCTTCTCAGATTTTGCTGTAATTAGGATCTGGAAGGCCATTTCCCCTAGTTGGGCTGACAAGGAACCCTAGTACAATGCAAAGAACTTCCTATGGGCAGGAAAAAGGAAAGTTGTGGTCCAACTATCCATTGCGTAGAGATGATTCTCCTCATTCCCCAAACCACAGAGATAATGTAATATGTCAGTAGTTGAGAGAGCACCAAAGAGATCAATGCAGGGGTTTTATTTGTTTATTTGCATAATGTGTTACCCAGTAAAGGCATTTAGGCATCCATGTGCTTGACTGCTTGGATTCTGAATGTGACTCTGTGTGTGTGTGTGTGTGTGTGTGTGTGTGTGTGGTGTTAATTGTATGAATTGTGTATCTCATTCTTTGCTTGTAAATACCAGCCTTTACATCTTCTAACTCAAAGATGTGAAAACAAGGACCTTCCAGATACTGAACTACAGTTCCTATCATGCCTGACCATACTAGCTGGTGCTGGTGGGGAACTTGAGCACAGCAACATCTAAGCTTTAGTCAAAAGTACACACAAGTCAACTCACTCAGCCCCTCCGTACAGCCTCACCCCCTAAGCAGAGCAGCCGGGCGTACGAGCCCATCTGCTCTGCCTGCACTCGCATGCATATTTCATAGGCTCTGAAAGGCTTGATTCTTTTTGTTCAGGTCCACTGGTGCCCTATGCCCGGGCATGCTCAAACGCTGCGCAACAAGCAGCTGCAGCACAAAGATGCCTCTTTTTGGTCCCAGGAGGCTTTTCCCTGCTGCAGACGTGACTCCTCTCATGGCAGGTCCTTGTCTCTCTCCTCCTTATTTGTCTTGCAGTCCTGCATAATTAACTGGGCTTGAAAGAAGTGCTTCATTTTAAAAAAAATTAACAATAGGTTTGCTCCACAGAAAAGGACAGCAACCACTGGCAATCATCATTGCAAAAGGCATTTAACAGATTTATCCCTTCTCTGAAATGCAGGGCTCTAGTGTTTCATTTCTTAAGAGACCCAATAAACCTGGATGTGAACAAAAAGCAGAGGAAGAAATGAACACCTCATATATGCATTTTTTCTCCCAATACGTACATATGGTATCTATATAGCCATGTACACAGTTGTGCTCTTTTGTATAAATCCATGCAGTTCATGTATTAAGATCAGTCAACAAAGCCCTTCTTAGATTTTTGTTCTTTGAGTAGTGGTGGATTGTCAACAAGGGCGTTCTCATTAGTTGTTATTTAAGACATCTTGCCAAGTATGTTCACATTTCTAAAGATTGTGGATTTTTAGGCAGGCTTTTTTTAAGGTAAGCTTTTCAAATGGCAATTTTGTTTTCTTTTAGCTAACATATTTTAACAAATGTGTGTTACAGTATCTCCATTTATTGCATACTAGAGTTTGTTGTAATGTGATCTGAGACTACTGGCTGTAAGGCAAAATGTCTCCATTTAAGTCAAGAAATGAAACGTGATGGGAATATAAATGTGTAATCCCAAGATCCCTGCTCTTACCCTGCCTTGACAGGTGGTTTATTTGCATTTGTTCAGAATCTGTGCATGGGAGAACTGGACTTCAGCATTAGAGTTCTAACAGCTGGAAAATCTGATTACTCCTGGAGGTGCACATCTGGACATGTAAACATTCAAGCACAGGATGTGCTGCTGTGAAGACAGGAAAAGCATGCAGCTGTTGTGGACTGAGCTTGCTGCAAAAACCATCTGCAGAGGCGTAGCTAGGGTTTTCAGCGGCCGGGGACAAAGTCAGTTTTCGCGTCCCTCATGGGGCTGGGAGGGGTTAGACACCATGGAGAAGGCGGTGGGTGTAGGTGAGGAGCCCTCTGTGGCAGCCCCAGGTTGCACATGATGCACGTTTTCATGGGTCCGAGTATAGGGAGACATTTGGTGCCCAATTTGGCACCCCCGGATGCTGTGCCCAGAGACAGATGTCCCCTTACCCCCCCCCGGTTACACCACTGAGGCAATGAAGAGGCAACACAGAATCTCAAAATCGGAGGGGCGGAAATCCTAGCTCAGTCCCTTGTATTATTATTGTGTGTGTGTGTGTGTGTTATTACAGTCGTGATCGACTCTTCGTGACTCCATGTCCATGGATTTTTCTTGGCAGGAATACTGGAGTGGTTTGCCAGTTCCTACTCCAGGTGCCTATAGCACCTGGTATTCCCTGGTGGTCGCCCATCCAAGTACTAACCAGGGCTGAGCCTGCTTAGCTTCCGAAATCAAGTGAGATCGGATGTGCTTACGGCATCTAGGCAGCTCTGTATTATTATAGTATGCTATAAATGTTGAACAGCTTCACTTACTTTGTAAATTAATTCAGCCCTGTTAAGTCCTGCTGGCAAGGAGGCCACAAGGTTGCTAAAATGCTGAATACAGTATAATGGTGGTGGAATGAGTTTCCTCTTGTTAAGCAAAGTTAGCATGCAGCAGTAAAAGTTGTCACACATTAAAAAGGTCTTTGCAAGGAGGGCTAATTATTTCTGCCCATCGCATTATTCCTTAGAAAGGGTGTATGTTCCTGATTCTCAGGGACTGGCCAGGGCAGATCTCATTTGGAACGATGGGCTGCACGATATGGAAAGATGTGAGAATTCTTAAAATATTCATAAATGTAAATGCTTTCCTGCTGTCTTCATAGCCTTCATGCATTTCCAGTTTGCTTAGTCAGGCAGGCTCTTATAGCAATGATAAAGAGGTGCCACGCCAGCCATTTTCGAGAAGACAAGGAAGGAGAAGCAACTGAGCAAATCATTTTGAAAGATTTAGCTGGATTTCAGGGAAGCGCTGACTTGTCATCTGTTTTTCCTTTCTTCAAAGTGGTCTCGAATATTAATGAGATAAGGAATGTAAACGGTGACTGGTATAAGAGCAGGTGCAGTTTCATGTTAATTTTTCCCCAGGGAAAAAAATCACCTCATAGCTTCTCTCCAGAGTGGTATAAAGAGGGTGCCTGCCAGCCCACCCATGACTTGAATGAGCAATAAGTTATATTTTACAGTCTTGTAAAGGTGTACATGTGTGCTTATGTATGTTGAGGGTACTTCTGGCTGAAGCTAGCATAAATCTCGAATGAACCACACATAGCTATTCTGTGCATTTTGAAGCACAGGAATCAGCCCCAGCTGCTGACAAGGGATATAAGCCCAAACCAAAAAGGATTGTCAAAATGCCACTTACATATTTTAGCCAGGCAATAGGGATGGGCAGGCATATTATGCCAAGTGGTCTTGTTAGCCAACGTTAATCTAACCAGCTTCTCTGAGGTAACGTGGAAAAATTTGGAGCAAATATAGCATATTGAGTTAAAACTCAAGAAATTCCTGGTTCAAATCCTGGTTCTGTGGTGAGCTTGCTAGGCTTCCACTCACTCCCCCCCCCCTTAGCTACTTCCCACAATTTGTGGTATGTGGGATGCAGTAATATGGGTGTTGGACTTCATCTCTAGAGAACCGAGTTCAAATTCCCACCATTGCAATGAAGGTCACTGCCTAGTTATGTCCTCCAGTCTCTCAGCCTGACCCATCCCTATGAGGTAGTTTTGAGGGCTATGTGGGAAGAGGAAGCATCATGCAAGTAATTTTGAATGTGCTGGAGGAAAGGTGGAGGATAAATGTAGTGAATTAATAATACTGATATTTTCTTAAAGAGTTGTGGTGAAGATTAGAACTACATGAAGAGCTACTG
>JAHTLZ010000010.1:6131039-6197712 GCA_023846285.1 Phrynocephalus versicolor
CCTGTCCATGAGGAGAGAGAAAAAGATCCCTAGACAGGCAATACCTCGATTAGAACCAGTCAAAATCCCACAAAAATATGGCAAGCCTTTAAGTTCTTCAGAACTCTTCATCAAGCAAAGCACTACACAAGCAGATGATGGGGAAGTCCAACCATTAGTCCAGAATTGACAGTGGCAAGGTCTGCATCCTATTTTATTGTTCAGTTTAGAAGGAGGAAGGGTTCTAGAGCATTCAAAGTCTCGTGCACATTTTTCTGTAAGACTTTTGGGGCAGCTCGAATAAAGATATGGCCCAGCTTCATTTAGTGTTATGATGATATGCCATTATGGTGTTTGAAGGTGTAACTGTTGTGATATCAAGATCAAACAGATAAATCTGGCAAATGTGTTTACAAACATGTGGATTTTACACCAGTACACTCACCAGGGTATCCGAGAAGAAACTGATAATAAAACCACATTTCCAACTGGACAATGTGTGTCATGGGCCTCAGGATCCCACCTAACCAGTCCAATAATGTGGGCGGCAATAGGCCCACCTCACTGTATTCATGTTGAAGGGAGAAGTGGCATCTTCATCTCAGCATGAGACTCTTGTTGAGGCCCAGGGGCTGAAGAGCAACAGGTGTTTTCTAAATGAGAACATAAGCATACATGCTGAGTGCTCCAGCTGCTGCTGAGAAATTGCTGAGGCCCTCACTTGAACAAGGGAGACCAGTTCCAGGAGGCTGACGTGAAAAGTTGTTTCTTGGTTGCATGCATACCAGCAGGGCCGGATTAAAACCCTTAGAGGCCCTAAGCACTGAAAAGATTTTATATGTAATTCAAAATATATGTAATTCAAAATATAAACAATAATAAACAATAAAATAAAATTTTATTTATAAAAATTAAACAAAACTCACAAAAAGATGGAAAATAATGTTTATTTTTGTATACTTCCACTTTATTTATATTTGAAGAGTTTTCTCCTTTTTTAATGCCAAGGTTTTTGATCAGTTCCTCAAAACTAATCTTATGGAACACATCTGCTTCTGTACTTAACAGAGATAAGGCTTCCAGCCTGCCTTGTTGCATAGTTGTTCTGATGAAATTTTTAATATACTGTACTTCAAGTGAGAAAATGAATGCACAGCTGAGCAATTTGTGACCATTAATGGTAAAAATATATGAAAGCTAATGTCTATATTTGGAAAGGCACATTCAACACTGACTGCTGCAATTATTTTATCAAGTTCAGCAGAAATGAATCATGTTTTTACATTATTTGTTGCACTGATCATGGTACACATATGAAATTGGTTTATAAGTTCAAGCAAACCTACAAAATCCCCATTTTGCAATGATCCAACCCTTTCTCAAATAGCCAAGCCACATTCAGCTAACATACGAATAACAGCTATGACACGCCTCAGGATCTGTTCCCAGCAATCATACTCTTCCTGAACTTGTTTTCCCAACTGTTGACCCAACCCCACACCTTGTCTGCAAGTTAAGTATGTTAGCATAGAGTCTCAGTGAGTAGTACTTTTTTCATGATTCTCAATTATACTAGTATTTTGTAAGTCATTGAACCCTTCTCTTATAAGAATATTCAAGAACTTTTTAGGAGGAAATAGTTTGCAAACAAATCAATAAACTGATCTTGCTGGTGGTGAATACAGTAACCACCCTCTTTTGTATTTCTCACCATTGGCTTTGGTCCCAACAAGAAGTTTCTGTGAACATTAACGTACTGGTTTGCCACTACAGAAATGCCAGTAAGACTTATCAAATGGCCCATTGTGGTGTTGACAGTCACCGGGCCCACAAGCAACCCAATAAGCCACATCATCAGCAGAGAAATCAAGCCACAAGCCTGGATCCTTTGCTACATTGTGATTTACTTCTTTTGTAGACAGTAATTTCTCCACCATTACCATGGTCCACTAAACTTTCATTTTTAGCAATTAGTGCTCATGTTATTGTTGAGGTTTTAAAAACCTACAAAACACCCAGTAGACAAGGATAATAGAGGTGGAGTTACAGAAAGGAACGCCACAGGGAGTTGGGGTGCATACTATGAAGAATTGGTTACATAAAGGAACCACTGGTAAAAACACTTTGCTTAGGCCAAGAAGCTAGCAGGGAACAAAACCACGTGATCATGATCAATGCTGTCATGGTACAAAACTAGTCATGGAACAAGGAAGTGTGAAGTCACGATGGAAAAATAAAATTTGTAAATAATTGGAGCGGTTCTGAGACCCGCCGGAACCGCCCAAATGGCCCTCACACTGTCATAAGCACTACACTTTTTCCCGCGTCCCAAAACTCCAAACCGTTCCCGAGATATCGGGGAAAACACAAGCCTCCCTTTGCTGCGGCTGAGAAGCCTTGCGAGCCAAAGATTCAGCAAGCGGAAGCCTCAAATTCGCACCCACTTTAACAGTTTACATTGTATCTGGTCTCCTGCGGCAGTCAATTACCTTGGAGACTCTGTAAAACAGCAGGGGAGTGAAGATAAGCTCTCCTACGCGCTTTGTCCAATCAGCACCCCCCGCTATTCAATCACTGTCAAATTAATTGTGGCCAGATGGGGGCGCAGCGGGGAACCCTTAATCCGTCAAATTGGCTAAGTAGACCGCTCCCCCCCCAAAACAACCGAAATGCTTTCCTTGGGGCGAATCCACCTTTCCTACCGCTATACAGTTCCATAAGATTTGTGCCTCTCCCTGGTTGAGTTCCTCTATGGCGGTAGACCAACCCCTTCCCAGGGAAGGCTAGCCAAGGGGACCGACTGTGAGGAAGAGAAGACCCAACCAGCGGATGCTGATGAAAGTGTGCCATCTGGAATGGCTGAATCAAAAAGAGAAAACAAGGATGAGATAGAGATATGTGCGTGCGACATAATGGCTATTGGGTTAGAGGAGGAAAGTCGGGGAGATCATTCAGGAAACACGCGGGAAGTTTTATGGGTGTCAACTGATCCAATAGAAGGCTGGCGGGAGCGCGAGACGGGAAGAAGAGGGATGTGCGAGGGAACGGAGAAGGGTGATGGTTGGGATAGGCAGTTGAGGAGTGTTAGTACTCAGACGGAGGTCGCTAGCGTGAAGGAGGAGACAGGACAGTTTAAGGTCCAAAAGGGAGAGGAGTTTGTGTGGTCGGTATGTGTAAAACCGTTACGGTGGCCTGAAACCTCTACCCACTTTAGGAAGAAATGAAGGAACGAGAGACCTGTCCTTCCTGTGGCTCAATGGGCCAGGCACCCGTGCTGCAGCACACAGTGTTGGGGCCGGGGGGCGCCTACTCTCCCTCCGCATTAGAAGAAAGTCGTATAAGTCTAGATCCTGTTAATGTTATTTATGAAGAGTCCACAGTTGAGAGAAGTGGTGCTCAGTTTATTCCAAAGTTGTCTCCTGTAACCAAAGAAAGATCCTACAGCAAGTTCGAAACTGTATGCAATAAAAATCCCTTTGAAATTTTGTTAGAAAATGACTCTAGACTCATTTGTGACTCGGAACAACATAGAGATAAGACTGAACCCTCACACTGACTCCTTCCACTGCTTTCCCCCGCTCTACGGTTCAATAAAGATTTATGCCTCTCCTCGGTCGTGTTCCTCTATAGCGGTAGACCAACCCCTTCCCGGGGAAGGCTAGCCAAAGGACCGACTCCTCTCACCACTCCCTACCTGAGGCACCATTCCATAAGATTTGTGCCTCTTCCCACCGTTCCATAAGATTTGTGCCTCTTCCCGGTCAGGTTTCTCTATGGCGGTAGACCAACCCCCCGCTTTCTTCTTTCTGTCTCAATGTCTTCCTACGAGAGCCTCTCTGTCCCAATGCTTTCCTATGGAAGTAGATCGCTACCCTTTCCGAAATTAATCAAACAGGCAAGTCCCTAGCTGGAGTTCCACTTAACCCTTTCCTGTCTTTATTAACCCTTCTCCTGCCTCTCTTCCTTAACCCATCTTCTGCTCTTTTCGTCCCAATTCCCCAACCTTGCCATTTAACTCCTTCCTGCTGTTCTTAACCCTTTACTGCTCTCTTACTTTAACCCTTCTTCTGTTTTTTTCCATCCTCCCGACCTTAAAAACTTCAGCCAGAGACACAATTCAGGCGGAATAAATCCTGAATTGAGGGATTATATACTCCCTGCTATAGCTGGCAAAGAGAATGACCGTCAGCCATCATTCTGAAAGATCAGGGACTTCCCTAACATCTAAGATCTGGTCCCACTGCCCCTACCTGGCACAGATTCCCGACCCAAAGGGTGCCCCCTCTCTTTCACCGCCCCCTCCCTTTTCTCTCTCTCTCTCTCTCTCTTCCTCTCTTCTCTTCCCACCCCCTCTACCCTGGATGTGCTTAGAACGTGTGCCTGTCTTACTCTCTGATTTCTACACTCTACCGTCTGGGGCTATGGGGATGATGGCACAAGGAAGGAAAATCATCATGGCGGCTGGCAGTATCATCTAGAACAGTGGTTCTCAACCTGTGGGTCCCCAGATGTTCCTGGACTGCAACTCCCAGAAGCCTCCACCACTCGCTGTTCTGGAAGTGATTTCTGGGAGTTGCAGTCCAGGAACATCTGTTTACACACAGGTTGAGAACCACTGATCTAGAAGACTCCATCGTTTCCAGAGTTCTCAGCACATACACCCACAGCTGCTTCCTGGAGTATCAGCATCCTTGTCACGTAGACCCAGATGTTATCACCGCCTGGAGAAACATTCAATTGTCACATTTCTGCACCCACAAAAGACTGCCCAAACACCTTTGAATAATCCCACCGGTTTTTCCTGTCTCACATTGACTTTGACAATAATCCCCCCCCCAACCCTCCATTGATTTTCTGATTCCTTCAGTTTACCCAGAACCAAAGAACAATACATTGCTTCCCCTTCCCCATTGTGTCATCCGGATGGCCCAATCAAAGAACACTTGGACTCATTAACACCTGCATGGGCATCCGATTCCAGCCTGCCAGGGGCCGCCCAGGTCCACCTCTGCCCAAGCCCTGGATCATCCTGATTGGACTATTTGAAGTCACCTTCAGCCAATCCCTAGACCGGCACCACCCAGGGAGGGGAGGGGGTGAAATCAATAAAAGTTGGGGTTTCCATGTGCTCGGGGTCGGACATCTTTGCCCGGTTCTTTGGCTTGTGTCCACCTGCTATCTTTATTGGGTCCAATAAATGCAGTATTTTCTCGGATTTCTCTCGTGTTGGATGCTTCATTAGGTTCTGTGGGATCCAACGAACTTCAGCAGGGCTAGCCTGTCTGGAATATAATTTTAATTCTAGTTTAAACCCAACAGAAGGACATGAAGTAACCACCAAAGAGTTTACAAACAGAGAACACTTGCCAGATGTCTAGAGATTCTTCAAGCATGAATGATACAAGACATGCCTTTCGCTTCTCTCCCTTTGATATGGTGTTTTCTTCAAAGAGCAACCTTAATCACCCTCTGATGTTCTCAGGGAGGAGAGAAGAAGCCAACTGTCCTTCCTGCTTAATAGTGCTGAGGCCTGGCCTGTTCTTGGACTGATTTGTAGTCGGAAGATAAAGCTTTTTTGTGGCTGTGTTTGTTTGCTTGGCTGATATACTTTTATCATATTATATTCAGTGTGGTGCCCCCTCGTCCCTTGACACCCCTAAGCACATGCTTATTGTGCTTAATGGTTAATCCACCACTGGGAACAGTAAGAATCAGCTCCGTCAACACCCACCGCATGTACACTGATTTTTAAAAAATGCATCCAGCCACTTCTGACTTTTCTTGAACCTATACTGCTGTTTCTGTGTGAAGCCAAGCAAATATATTGAAAATGTTTTTCTTTTTTTCTGATCCCCCCCACATACATATTCATTTATTTATTTAAAATATTTCTCTCTTGCCTTTCTCCATGAAAGGACCCAAGGCAGCCAATTGTTGGTTCATATCAGCAACAAGTGATGTCTGTCCTTTGGTTCATTGGCTCCATGACCATGTTCACCGCTTTCATTGCTGCATGCACGGTGGTTGAGGCAGCCCTGAATAATGCTAAAAGACCAAGTTCAGGCAGAGGACAAATAACAGTCTGTTTCTGTGCAGCGTGACATGTGACATGCCAGTCATGAAATCTGATCAGCTTCTCAGCAGAGGTTGAAAGCATTACATGTTCAACTATCAGTTTGTACGCATTTTTGGAAATGGCTCTTCTAGTGTCTAGGTTGTCCAATGTACTGTAGTTTAAGTTAGCTGAATGCCACCATATCCAATGTATAGGCTTTGTCTAAGTGTAAATTTTGGAGAATGGATATCGTTGTGAAACATACCCAAATTCCAGTTAGCCTTGTGCAATCCTAGGGTCAGCATGACAAGCCCTAATTTTGAATCCAACAGCATGGATCCGAATCCAATGCATTTTCCCCACTTAACCATTTGTTCATTCTTATGAGAGAATGTGTGGGGTAGCAACAATGGGCAGCAACCATGGGCATAGAGAACTGACTCCATGCCATGGAAATGCTCTGTTGGATATTTTCCCTACTTGACCACATCAGAAATGATAGTACCCCACAGCCACTAGCTATGGTATCAGTAATGGAGAAGATGAGAGAAAGCCAGCTCCTCTGGTGTGGACATGTCCTCAGAGCAGCACCTTTCACCATCACCAAATTGTGTACTACCTGGAAATCTGTGGCCAGCGGCCATGTGGGCAGCCAAAACAAAGGACATGGGAATAATCCTGCTGTGCCCTGAAAAGGTGGTCAATCAGGCAAAGGGGTGTTTCAGGATCCAAAAAGTGGACTCTGTGGGAAAACACTAGGAAGAAGAGGAGTTAATGTGTGAGGTCAAATTGTATTTCAAAGCCAGTGCTAAAAACAAGTTACAGACAAGCTTGATAATTGAGCCTGAAAACCTGCTGATCTTGTCTATTGTCTGAAAGCAAAGGTGAGAGCAACCCAAATGCATTCACTCAGTATGACTGATTTTTATACTTACTGTACAGTGCCAACACACATAACATATCTTTGTATATCATTCATCTTACTACCTGATGCAATTATTTTTCACAACTGATTACAAAATCTAAACTTGTTAGCTCACGGTGCACATTTGTAATTTGGGGTCTCTTAAAAAATGCATTGTTTTGCAGGGCGTCTTTCTTGTTCTCATGTACCACCATCCATTCTTATCGACTGCACAGACAAATTGACTCATAAGAACATAGGAGAGTAATGTAAAATTTATAAAAACAGTGAACTTGAAAGAAAACACACATAAGATGCTTTATAGATGGTACATATCACAAAAATTTGCTAAAATGAATGGAAATGTATCAGATGCTGAAAATGAAAATGTAAAGAAAGGACCTTTTATCATATCTGGTGTACATGTGAAAAGGCTAAGAGATACAGTACTGGAAAATGGTGCATGAGGTACTGCAAAAAATGTTGGGCCATATTCTTCCATTTAAACCTGAACTATTTTTGTTAAATATTATGCCAGAAATCAAAGATGTTAATGTGAAACGTTTTTTAAGGCATATGACAACTATAGCAAGAATTTTATTTGCCAACTGCTCTAGTCTATTGGAAATCAGCTGAAACACCAAATCAGCAAGGACTTTTGGAAAATCTTTTGGAAACAGCAGAGATAGATGTCACATCTGAGTTGTTAAGGATAAAGGTTTAACAGAAACCAAGAGGTAGCTTAAAACCGCGCTACAATTTTTATGAAAAAGAAATCTGTAACAAAATTACTCTAATAGAGATTGTAGCTGTTATTGTCAAAATAATGGAAACATTGTAAACATGCCATTTGAGCTCCCCACTTTTATCCTTAGAATCATACCCACGGCCCATTCCCTTTAGATATCCCTTTATGACTGAAAAATATAATCTTTAAAGGAAGCCATCTTATTTTGAGTCATTTCCCTCTAGTCTAGTTCTGTCCACCTCATCAACTGATCTTCTGGGTTTAGGAAGGAATCTGTAGCATCTACATGGAGATCCCTAATGAGATATCATTATTATAAAATATAAATTTGTACCTTATTTAAGAACCTGGAAAAAATATTTATTGCTGTTAATTTGCAAATAGATTTTAGCAACTTGCTGTGTTTTTAATTATGTGATTTGCTACTTTAGTGGGAAAAAGTACTTTAGGACTGATTAGAGAATGCTGTAAACTTTTCAGATTTTGCTCAAAAGGGCTGGACTGCTTTTTAGAAGTGACTAAAATGGATAAAAGTTGAAGGTAAATTATTTCCAAATCCTGGGTTCCTACCACCTGCCAATGGTATGAAGGTATATAGCAGAGTCACCACTGAAGACCTCAGTGTGCAACCATGTTCATGTATATAGCATATTTTTAAAAATGAAAGCATATACCAGTGCATAACAATTTATTGAAGAGGTCAACAAACCATTTCATCAATCAGACATCATACACCAAAAAATAAAATACAGTACAATAATATAAAATAGCATAAAATTAAATGATAGGGGGAAAAATCAATCCAATAAAATCTTGCTTTAAAACACATAATCAAAAGACATATTCCTTATCACTCTCTTTCCTTCTAAGGGAGGCTGACTGCAAAAAAGGGCAACCCTCTGTATCATAAATACATTTGATCCACTCAACAAGAGATTCAGTTTTCTCTCATCATCCCATGTTCTCGTTTTATTCAGAAAAGGAGCAAGATAATGCTTGCTAATATTAACATACAACTGACAGTGTAACAGTGAGCAAGTCCTTCCACTTTCTCTGCCCTACAGGGGCAAAGTCTATTTTGTATTGGAATGCCCCAAAATCGACCCTGTTGCATCAACATAATAGATTACATCTTACTGTAGCTGTCAAGAGCAATATTGCATTGGGAGTACTTACGTCATTTCTTACTTCCATGTTAGCCATTTCTATTGCATTGTATTTGAAATTCATCCACTGACCAAGTTGCCATTTTGTAAAATGGCAGCTTTTGCTGCATAAAGCTAAATATCAATTGGCTGTAGAACCCTATTGTATATTCTCTGTATTTCAGCCAGCTTGGGTGCTTTCTTACCATGTGAATAATCCATGCAAAATGGATTATTCCATGGTAGAAAGCAATCTTGCTGGAGTGATAAGGTCATCAGGATAGGCCTTTCTTAGTCCCACCACCTTCACAGGTACATTTAGTGGTGATATAGCAGAGGGCCTTCTCTGCTGATCCCAGACTCTGGAACTCACTCTCGTATGAGGCCTTCCTGGCCCCGTCTTTGCTCTCCTTCCGCAAGCCAGAAAAGACCTTCCTCTTCAGGAAAGCTTGCCCTGAGTTACTGCTTGCCTGAGTGGAGGGTTTAAATAAATTGTGGTGCCTTCTTGCTTTGAATGTATTGTGTATTCTTGCTTGAATGTGTGGCATTTGTTTACCATTTACAAGGGTGGTATTTGTTTGATCCTTTTTTAGTATTTGTATACTTATGGTTTTTAGCTTTAAATATAATCATTTAATGATGTAAGCCTCCTTTGTACAATTGTGTTTGGCTTTAAACATTGTATTGTAATCATGCACACTGCTTTGGATCCTTTTAAAAGGTATTTTAAATGACTGTTGCAAATCCTATCCAAGGTTTCTCAAGCCTGCACCACCTCCATATTCTTAAGAGAGAGTTTCATCTCATACTTTTTATCCCTGTCTCTTCCTCCTCATCGCCTCCCCCCTTTTTGTGCTTGAAGTGTCAGGCTGAATAAGGAAATGCAGCCTCAGCATTTTTGCCGCCTCTCTGTATTCCTCCTTCCTCTCTTTCTTTCAGAGAAGGGGGTGGGGCTCTTTCTAGGAGGAGGATGAAAAGGCCCTTTTCTCTGGAGGAGGGCTTCAAAACCGCCGGGGGCAGGGAGCAGGACACTAACAGGCAAGCAGAAATGAGGTGGCACCGTCTTCATTGTCCCCTCTCTCTGTGTCTCCCAGTCATGCTGCTGGCTGTCGCAGGCAGGCAGGCATTGGAGATACAGTGGACCTTCATATAACAAATGGTTTGTATTACATAAAATCTGTACAACATAAAAAATTCCAGAGATAGGGGAAATTTGTTTAACAGAATCATCTATGGGGTGAATCCATACAACATAAAAATGGTCACGATTAGGGATTACTCTGTTTTCAATGCATTCCTATGGGAAATTTGTATAAAGGAAAATTTGCTTAACATAATTTCATTTGGAATGCATTAATTCCTTTATACAAGGTACCACTGTAGCACATTTATCCTGAAGGCCCAGCTCTCTGACTTGCAAGGTGAAACAGGAATATCAAATGCCACCAGGGTTCCCCTTCCATCACTTAGCAACCAAACAGCTTGTTGCCTAGCAACGCACAGGCATCTCCATCTCACTAATACTTAATTAGACTGGAGAGGCTGTCAGAGCCTTCCCAGCCCCGGGGATGCAAAGGCATTGATTTGACTCTACAGCAGGCAAGGCCAGCTCCTGGGAGGAGCCCATGGATCTCCCTTCTGCATGGGAAGAGCCTTTAATTCTCCTTTTAGCAAGGACAACCCTCTGTCCTCCTACTCCGGAAGCCAAGTGCCTGAGTGTTAATTGCTACTTAAAGATCTGTTAAGTTAGCTCAAAGATTTGGGTGGGGATGAGGCCGGATCCTCCCCAGCCCATCTCGTGGAGGGGATTGCAAAGCCAAGCAGGGGGTGCCAAGAATTGGGGAGGGGGGGTCAGATTGGGGATGCTTACCAGTTTGGTCATTTGCCTAGCAAGCCTCCAGAGCCCAGCTGAGTTCCGTGTTTGCCTACTTGAGAGTAAACCCTGGTGCAACAAGCTTTCCTGCCCTTAACCCCCACTCTGTGGGACACTTCCCCTGCTTGGGTAATTCTGTGTGTTCTTTGTAATTATCTCCAGTACCTCTTATCACAATCAGTGGAGCTCCAGAAGAAGTCTTCTCTCTCTCTCTCTCTCTCCCCACCCCCTTGAGCAGTGGTTCCCAATCTTGGGTGCCCAGATATTCTTGGACTACAATTCCCAGAAATCTTGGCCAGCACAGCTAGCTCCTGGGAGTTTAAGTCCAAGAACAACTGGGAACCCAAGGCGGGGGACCCCAATGCTTTAGAAAAACCATTTTTATCAATAGATTCAGACATGTCTCTGTAAAAGGAAGTGAAAATGACCTTTCCCCCCATTCCTGTCAGCATTTGCAGTTTCCATTCACAACACATGGAATGCAGCTGTCGGCTTGCTCTTCATTTAAAGTAGATTTATTTTTAAAACGTTGCTTTAAAATGTGTATCAAAAACCCTCGCTCCACTCTACTGTCTCTGAAAGGGAATCACACTATATACCCTGTTTATTTTGAACTGGATTTAAGGAGCTATTTATAGAATGATTTGTGAGTTGGGTGGAGAAAGAAAGATTTATTTTGGTCCAGGATCTGATTCTGAATTATTTGGGTGAAACATTAAATAGGGGATAATGACTAAAACTGATGCGGATTTTCTAAGGGTGGCATACACATTGATTAGAAACCATTATTTAGAATTGTTCGGTGGAAAACTCATGGGCTTCCCTGCTATGAAATGCAATTTTTATTATTTATTTGAAAAATGTCCATATATGCAATATGCATTAGCCCATGAACATCCTCAAATTTTTGTCTGTCACCCAGAATCCAAAAGCTTTTAAATATATAGCATCACACCTCCTGGCATCATTGATGGGAGCTACCCTTGAATGGAAGAAATGTGGTGCGTGGGTATTCCTCCCATGTGCCACTGACATCTCTGCTAAGGGGTTCTCCCAGTACCCTAAAAGGGTATGTCTGGTTCTGCAGGTGTAGCATGACTTATCCCAGATTCTATATCCCCCTCTTTGATGCTTAATACACCTGACACCCTCGCTTCAAACCTTCAAAAAGTATTGGAAACATGATTTTACAGAATGGCCTTCCCTGATTTCTTAAACATCTAGCAAAGACACTATCCTTCTCTTCACCACTTATCTCCTATTTTTTGTTACTTGATTAATCATTTTATTATTTTTAGTTTTAATTCAGTTTATTGTTTGCAGATTTATTCGGCTATACTGTATTTTGTTATATTATGTTGTTTTGTATTTGGTTATTTACATGTGCTGTTATTACTATGTTCAGATTTTATGTTGTAAACCACCCAGAATAGCCCTAGGGCTCGATGGGTAGTATAAAAGTCAAATAAATAAATAAATAAATAAATAAAGTAGGCTTACAAACCAAATAAGCAGAGACCAGAGCTACAAACTGCAGTTGCCCCATTCACCTGGGCAATTGTCTCAACTTGCCTCTTGTTAAAAAAGATAAAAATTATTTGCCTTTGGATAGCACAGGCATGCGTTATCCATAAGTCAAGGAGGAGGAGGAGGAGGAGGAGGAGCGGGCATTTTCATTCCGATCTGTTTTAGGGTCTCTTTTATCATACAGCTGAATGAAATGGCAGAAAAAAGAATCTTCTTACACAGCCCCTATCTTTTGGTGGTGGAAAGGATCACCCCAAATAATGAAGGAAGGTGCTACTCTTTCTCAGAACGCAAGCTGCTCCATCTCCTCTGATGGAGTGTGGGTGGGTGGGTCATGAGAAGCACTGCACTCCATAGGTCAAAGAGATCACAAACTGAAAATACTATTAAAATGGAAAAGGGCAAGGGGAAAAGGCCAATTGACAAAGGCCATGTTGCAAAGAGGTGAGCTTAACAACCAGATTGCCTATTGCATTAAAATAACTTTTTTATAATGTATCCATTTTGCATACATCCAGGTGGCAAAGCCCTGGTATTAGCTGCCGATAGGTATTGTGCATTCCCTTAATTTTTTTTAAAGTGGAGTAAGAAGAAATAGTTTTAAATGTGGTGGTAAAATAATAAAGGGCTATAAATCAAAGTCAGCCATGTCTGGACCCTTTATAAAATTCTGTGAATGAGATAGTAGTGCAAAGGAAGTCTATTTAGAACAGGTGCTGCAATGACTCCTTGGCGTTTCTATTTTTCTGAATGCTGCCAGAGATATAGAATGTAAGATTGACATTGTCAAGGCAAAGCTGCTGGGTAGCAGTAAATCCACCGCAGCCATGGCAAATTATAATCCAGCAGTCGGATAATTGGATTTTAAATTGAAATGAAGTCTGCTGCAGACCCCTGCATGACTGGGAGGGGGTTGGGTGGTGTTACTGTAGTTTGGGAATCGGAATAAAAACCCACATAGCCGAGGATTGACCTTTTTGGCTTCTGTTTCCGGTAGTGTTGCTTGGGTCCTACGTTGATCCTAAGAAGGGATGAGCTACTCAAGATCATATCCAACCAGATGGTTGAGATCTTAGCATGGGGTGCAGCAGACAACCAAAAAAACACTTAGGGTCCTCAGGGGAGAGAAGACATTAAATCACTTCATAAAAGGGGTGGACCAGATACATTAGCTGACTGAAGCAGGAGGAATTGCAAACTAATCAGTAAAGAGGAACAAGAAAACCTGGTCTGAATGGAAAGAATAGAGCTGGTGGAAAGGGAGAGAGAGAGAGATGAGTTTCCCAGGAAGCAGCCACCTGCATAGTTTTCTTTGTTTCCCTTCAGTCTCATCTGTACTGGAAGTACAGGCTGACACACGATATCTGGCTGCTTGTTACAGCCTGGAATCAGCAAAGCAAACCATTATACTGAGATTTCCTCTAGGTTGGGCCTGTCCATCTTCACTGCTGCCTCTCAGAAAATGGCACCATCCACTAGGTCACTACCCTCCTTCATATTCTCACGGAAAGGACTCGACTCCAGGAAAATCTGCATTTTTATTTGTTTGCTTTTGTTTGTTTATGATTTTCACATGCAAGCAACAATGGACAAGCTGGCTCAAGAAATGAGTTAACCAACCAGATGGAAGGTTGAGCTGTGGTGACTTTTCATGAAAGTCACAATGTAAACATAGCAGTGAGCACTACCCCTTGACTAAGATTCCTCATGCATCCTGACTGGACATCATCTACTGCAGGCTATCCTTTGAGAATACATTAAAACCAATTTCTTTTATTTTGGGCAAAGAAATTCAAATGCATTGCAATACAAATATGGTTCTTAAGGTTACAAATGGACTGAAAAGCCAAGAAATAAACCAGAGTGGAATTGCCTGAGAATTAGACCGTTCTGTGGTAATTGCATTTCCTGGCACCTCTGCTCCTTTCTGCTGGGAAACAGGCATGCATTCGCCTTGCTCAGAAAGTACAGATCATCATTCAGGAACATAGATATGCTGCTACTGAAAGCAAGCAGTACGCACTTCAGCCATCTCCCCACCCCCACCCCCAGGGAAGGCCAATGTAGCATTTGTAAATCCCCATAACCCAGGCAGAATTTTTTCTAGCTACAGCACAGAGTGTATTTGTTTCTTCCTTCAGCTTATTTCCCAATGGGCTCAAATGTGCTTATCCCACTGTTTTCCTTGTTGCTCTAAATCTGATTGCAGATCTACAGCAATCAGAATTAGAGCATCAAGGGAAACAGGGGTCTACAGCAGTTGTAGCTAAACCACATGACCAGGCCAGCTTATTAGTTAGCTTCTCTCATGCATTTGTTGCAAGATCTTCACAGGGCCAGGTTAGGCACCGTAATGATGCTCACCTGGCTTCAATTGACAGACTGCAATTGTAAATGAAACCACCTCTCTGTATGGAGGTGTGCTGAACATCATTAAATCAATCACTGGCTGGTGTAGGAAATACTTGGCTTAAAGAGAAAAAACCACTATACTGAGGAAATCCAGCAGCACTGGATATAAGATGTAAATGGAAAAAAAATAGTAGAGCAATGATAGGTACTCCTCAATCTGTTTCCAAATGCTTCATGCAAATGATCAGTTTGGAAGTCTGGTATAAGAGCAATCTATCTGTTCCTCCAACAGCTGCCCACTGGGTGGGGAGGGGCAGAGAGAGAGGGGGGAGGGGAATGAGAGGGGGGGGAGAGGTCTTTGATCTCCTCTTCTTGTCCCCACAAACAGCTATCATGTAGCCCAGGGGTGCCCAAACTTTTTGTAAGGAGGGCCAGATTTGGTGGCTGAGAATGTGTCAGGGGCAGGTTGCTCCCCAACCCTGCCACCCCACTGCAAGCCCCACCCACTTTCTTTAAAAAAACATGGGGTGAAGGAGGGGGAGGGAGGGGTGGGCCAGCCAGCTGCGGGCCACTCAGAATGGCCTGACGGGCCGGATTTGCCCCCCCCCCTGGGGCCGGACTTTGGGCATGCCTGATGTAGCCTCTGACGGGTCACTCCCAACCACCAAGGAGAATCATAGAATCACAGAGTTGGAAGAGACCTCAAGGAACATCCAGTCCAACCCCCTGCCATGCAGTAACTCCCATCACAGATGGCCACCCAGCCTCTTCTTAAAAACCTCCAAATAAGGAGACTCCACCACCCCTCCATGGCAGCATATTCCACTGCTGAACAGCAATAACCATCATGAAGTTCTTCCTAATGTTCCAATGGAATCTCTTTTCCTGTAGTTTAAAACAATTGCTCCAAATCCTGGTCTCTGAAGCCATGGAAAACAATCCAGCCCCCTCCTCAATATGACATCCTTTCAACTACAGTATTTAAACACAGCTATCATATCCCCCCTCAACATTCTTTTTTGTAAGGCTAAACAAGGAGAAGTAAGGCTGCCACACTGCCGTTTTAGAGTTGCATGAAGACTCATCTGCACTCCAGATTTCCTGCCATTCCTTTATCTCTGCCTCTCCCTCCTCACCCAGTGGGCTGTCAGGCAATGGATTGTCTGCTCTGTTGTCAGACTTGTGAGCTCCATGGCACAGCAGTTAAACTGCAGTAATGCGGTCAAGACTCTATCCACAACCTGAGTTCGATCCCGACGGACTCGGGTAGCCAGCTACAGGCTGACTCAGCCTTCCAAGGTTGTCAGCTTGAGTATCTGACTGTGTAACCTGCTTAACTGAAATTGTAAACTGGCCAGGGAGTGTTTTAGGCACTAAAGGACAGGATATCAGCAGCACATTTTGCTTTTGTTTTGCTTTGCTTTGCTTTGAACTGGACACCCCTTTTGGAATTAGTCAGAAATCCACAGGGTTACTTCCATGAGGAATAGACTTGGATGGTTTACTAAAAAAAACCTGTACAACCTAAAGTGCCTGAGATTTATTTGTTTATTTAAAGCCAATGTTTCGGACCCTTGTGGTAGCAGGGGAAGAGCTAAATGGAGCCTCTAGAGAGCAAGGTCCCTTCTTAGGAACCAAGCCACCCAGCACCTCAGCAGCATTCCTTCTAAGGTGCACATCTGAGCAGGTGACCACATTTCTCCTTCTCCCGACTACCTCTGTGCAGGGTTTTTCACCTGTTGTGACTGTTCTTTTTTGTTTTTTTGTTTTTTTGTTTTTTTGGTTGTGACGGAAGGAGAGTGGGGAGGGTTTTTTGCATGCACACACAGGTGCACACAAAAGCATGATGCCGGTCCCTGGTGACAAAATGGTTGGGGACCACTGCTCTAGAGATTTTGCCCTAAGTATTCACTGGGTCAAACAAACACTATTTGATTCCATCAAAGTATTCATTTCTCGGAGTTGTTCTTCCACCAAGGGTGGATTGGGGATGTGCACATGCATAAGTATGAGTGAAGGAGGAAAAGGAACATTTCAGGAGATCTGAGCCATTGGTGTAACCCAAGCATGTCCAAACTTGGGCCCTCCAGATGTTTTGGACCACAACTCCCACAGTCCTTTGTAATTGGAAATCTAAGCTTAGAATTCTGGGAATTGTGGTCCAAAATCTCAGGAGGGCCGAAGTTTGGACATGCCTGGTGTAACCTTTCCAATCTCTGTGCTCTGAAACCAAGGGCCAGCCCTACTGTTAAGCAGAACAAGGAAGCCGAACTTGAAAGGGCAATTTGTGGGCTGAAATCTAGTAACAAGGTGCAACTAGAATAGGTACCCTGCTGGCTGGACAGCTCAGTGGTTTAGGTTTCTGGGTGCAGAGACAGAGGTTGAAATCAAGGGGTCTGCTCAGATTGCAACATTACTGGATTCCAGCCAGTGTTTGGTGCTAATTTATTATCACTATACTTATTTTTATTGCCAGGGAATAACATAATTGTTTTTGTGGGCTGGGGTGCCCCCCTCTGCTTTGGATACAAAAATAATCTGTTCCAATTCAGTTCTGATGTAGCTTAACAAGGGTGGGAGGCAGCATCTGCTCAAAGGGGATCTTGAGTTAGAAGAGGTGGGACTGAACAAGCAGCAGATGGCAAGTGGATCCCTGAAGTGAGACAGAGGAAGCTCAGAAGGATGACTTGGTGTGTGGATTGGGTCCCGCTTGCCCAGGAAAAAAAGAGAGCCACCTTCTATCCCTACATGTAATAAGTCTGAGATTTTTTTTCTGCCCAACAGTCTGTCCTGCTAGCTTGGGAGGCTCAAAAGATAAAAGAAAAGAAAAGAAAAGAAAAGAAAAGAAAAGAAAAGAAAAGAAAAGAAAGGAAGGAAGGAAATATTATGCACCGGGGCAAAGGAAATGAAATCAGAATATTGGTACCTAATTCGGAGGGCATGGCTGACAGCTGTCTGGTCACCCCTCTTTTACAAACAAGCCGCCCGCCAATACTTGGCGGCTTTTAAGGAAACGCCCCCAGTCTTTCTCCTTTTTCCCGTTCGTGGCCGTTTCTAGTTCCCGCGACGGCTTCCCGGGAAGCAATTTCTTCTGAGACGGGGCAGGGCTTTCCTTCCTCCCTTCCTTTCTTTCGGGATGCCGCCCGTCTAGCCGCCCCTCCCGCCTTCGCCCCCGCCCCTTCGCTCCTGCGCTCCCTCGCCCCCCCCCCGCGGGGCCAAGCTTCCTCCAGCTGGTCTCCTTTCCTTTCGCCCCGCACCCTCCCAGTCCCGGCGACACCCCCTTTTCTTTCCAAGGCGGCCGCCTCGGCCCTTCCTCTCCCCGGATGCTCCTCAGAACAG
Organism: Phrynocephalus versicolor; assembly: GCA_023846285.1. Taxonomy (NCBI): domain Eukaryota; kingdom Metazoa; phylum Chordata; class Lepidosauria; order Squamata; family Agamidae; genus Phrynocephalus; species Phrynocephalus versicolor. The sequence goes on from JAHTLZ010000010.1 coordinate 6,148,962, forward strand.
GAAAGGAGCCCCCAGGCACCTCCCTCTTGCGCGGTTCCCCCCTCTTCTCTCCTTTGGGGCGGCGGCAGGAACCCCATTGCGGGCCCAGGCATCTGCCGCTGGCTCCGTTCTTTGCAGCTCACCCGCCGGGCAGCTCAGCAGCTCGCTCGGCGTCGAGGGTCCGGCTTGTGGCAGCTGGGCATCTTTCACGAAATCTCCCAGGATTTCGCTGACCGGGGCAATTTTTACCTCCTGCTGCTGCTCAGAAACCACGGTTGCATTCATCAATCTTGCTCTTCCCCGCCTCCTTCCCCTTCGGAGGGGAACCAAAGTCGTGCAATCTCGGCTGCTCCTCCCGCGAAACCAAGCCCGCCCGCCCCCGACCTTTTCCCTTCTTCCCTTGCTTTTTCGCCTTCAAAAGGGGGGAAAGCACGACGGAATCGCAGCCGTCGGCTGCCGATTCCGCCCTTGGCTGGGCTGACAGATGAATCTGAAGTCAGGTGGCCTTGTCACTTTTTTGTTTGATTCGGGGCGTGGAGGAAGGAGTCGAGGCTGCCCTCCTCTTTTCGAATTGGCCCTGGAAAGGGAAAATTATGAATTTTTTTTTGTTTAAAAAAATGTGCTGTAACCTCTTCCCAATGCGTTCCTCCTCGCCATTCTCTTATTTCACACAAACGCCCAACACACGCGCCCACAAACACTCCCCCCCCCGCCCGAATATGGTGCCGCTGCCGGTGGTGCGGATGATGATGGATGAGTGACGGTTCTGTTGTCTCTCTTTGTCTGGAGGGTGGAAGCCGGCTTGGGATGCTGAGGCAGGCGGCGGGGGGGGGCGGTGCGCGGTGGCGGCGGCGGTGAAGGGGGGTGGGGAGAGAAGGATGACCTCATCCTCTGCGCCCTAAGCCAATCCCTTTTCTCCTCCCGTCCCTTCTCCGGGCAGATTGGGGGTGTTTCCGACCAACCGAAAAAGCCCTCGCCCGTCCCCATGGTGACGGGATGCTATATAGGGGAGCCGCGTGGCTGGATGGGCTGCAGGTTCTCTTACATCGACCTCCTAAGAGTCGCGCTGTAAGAAAGCATCGTCCTCGGTCCACTCCTCCTCCGAGATCGGGTGACCGCCCTCCCTACCCGCCCCAACAGCAGCAGCAGGAGCAGCCGCCGCCGCCACCACAATGGTAAGAGATGGGGGGCGTGAAAGGGGCGCCCCCCCCTCTCTCTTTCCCCGGGGCTTTTGTCTGTGCTGCGCCTCTAAGGCGGCTCCCACCACCCCCGGCTCCAAGCCCTGCCCGGCGGGAGCAGCCCAACCGCTTGGGACGCCTGGCGCAATGCCTCGGGGCTGGGGCGGGAGGACGGGCAGGCGGACTCCCTCCCCGCTGCTGCCTTCAGCGCCGCCAAGCTTCCGCGGCTGCGGCTGCGGCTGGGGAGGGAGGGAGGCGGGGTCGGCAATTCCGGGAGGTGGGTGGGAAGAAGCGCCTGCTGGACCAGCCCGAAAGCCGGGCTTTAATCCGAGCCGGGAGGGCGGGGCGCCATCTGGGATGCTCCCCTCTCAGGCATCTCGATTCGGAAGAAAAGTCTGACTGAAATCGGTGGGTTTGCCTCCCGAGGGGCCCGTGATTTAGACATAGAAAAGTATTTCGATCAGGGTGTTTTTTCTTTCTTTCTTTCTGGGTTTTTTTTTTTTTGGCCCTTTTAAGAAGTATAGGAGAATCCACCGGAGGCATTTGGGGGCATGGTGCTGTTAATAATGTGAGCGATTTATGACCGCGGCGACCGCACGGGTCCAGAAAGAGGGGTGGCAGAACACCCCAAGGTGGCCGAGATCCGCGACGGGAGCGTGACCAGGGAGCGTGGGAACTGCGTTCTTAAATCCCAGCAGAGACTCACCGGAAAAGGGCTACTGCCTCGCGGCGCAAGGCTTTCTTTGCGCAGTTACCCAGGAGGAAATGCCACGCAATACTACCCACAGATCCCCGTAGCCAAGAATATGGCCCAGCCACGGTGAAATCATAGGCAGTCCGAGGACTTCTCAGCTGCGCCGATCCCTTGTGACGGGGGCTGGGGTGGGGGGTCTGGAATCGTCTTTGCTTGTCGGGGAAACCACGCCCGCCCGCCCGCCCTTGCCCCTTGCCTTCCTTCGACAAGACACTCGGCCTAAAGAGCATCATTGTGAAAGGAATCGGCAGAGATGAGAGAGACGGGGGGGAGGGGGCGACGGACGCGGCGGGAGAGGGGGGGGGGAAGAGAATAAAGAGCCTCTATCTGGGAGAGCTTGTGGCAGATCCCCCCTCCCCCCCTTCTAGCCCACATGCCCAGAAGCAGATTTGTCTGTCAATGAATAGGAGGCAGAAGGCGATGGCTGACAGACCAGACAAAGGAGGTGGCTCCTCTGGCAGATGTGACCAGAATAATTATGGGACAACCTACTGAATTAGTTTGTGTTCTCAACACGTGCCTTTCCAGACATTTAACTTTGATCTAGGTTCTCTAAAAGGGGTCTGCTTTTTTTTTAAACGGCCCACAGCATGCCCAGCACATTAAAAAAAAAGGGGGAAGGGAAGGGTGTCTCCTCATTTTCGACTGTTCTGGGGCTGTGCTTTGCTTAACACACTGGCAATTTTGTGCAAAGAATTAGCAGGGCACAGCATCTCTCCCAACGCCAGACATCACTTAGCAATTATTCGCTTTTGGCATACGATGCAAAAGATTTGTCTTCTCTTCCCGCTTCTCCCTTGATTTATTTCATTCTCGAGCCTGTTTTGGAGCTGAGCTGAGGTCAGAGGAGAGAAAACTGGCAAAGCAACATAATGAGATCATGCTGGAAATAGACCCAGGCTCTGTGAATGTTAATCCATTGCAGATCGCAAACACGAGCGGTGCAATGGTCAGGAAAATAATGGTCGAATTATTAGGGCCAGGGCGTGGTTACTACAGTAAGGCATACCCAGTGAGCCTGGACTGGGTGTGTCCCTGATGCTTGGCTTAGACTAAGCCATTTCTCATCAGTTAACAAAATGGTCCTTTGAACAAAAGACACACAAAAGGAGGGTACTCGCAGCTGAGAACATCCAGCCTCCAAAGTGGTGGTGGTGGTTGGGGGGGGGGTGAGAAGAGATTAACCTTGAGGTTAAGGGTTCATAGGATTCAGTGAACCAGATTCAGAAGATCTGCCCTGTGATGTGGCTTGTGAGCCTGGGCATTTCTGGACATATTTCCTTAGATTCAGCACCAAACCAGAGAGGAGATTTGGGCAGAAAATGCCCAGAACAGATCTGGACAGTATTCAGGAACAATAGGTGGGTGTGGCATCCTAGCACTCTCTCAAAGGTCTGTGGCTGCCATTACAGTATCTTAGTAACATGAGCTTATCTCATGTTTCAGATATAGGGTTTTTCCCAACATATCTAGCTTTTCCCCACTTAATATCAGTTTGAACCACATTTTTGAGCAATGAACTAGCCGATGTTACATTTATTTAAAAACTTAGCCCTGTCAAGCTGTGTTTTTCACCCTGTGGACATCCACCGCTAACCCAAATTCTTATCCTAACCAAAGGAAAGGACCGCAATAGTAGTACATCACAATAGTAGCCCCAAAATAGCGAGGTTCTTAAAATAGTACACCAAAACTGAAACCTGATTAATAAAATGCACCTGTTCCTCCCCACCCTTTCTTTAGCGTGAGTGCATCTCCATCCACGTTGGCCAAGCCGGTGTCCAGATTGGCAATGCCTGCTGGGAGCTGTACTGCCTTGAGCACGGCATCCAGCCTGATGGGCAGATGCCCAGTGACAAGACCATCGGGGGAGGCGATGACTCCTTCAACACATTCTTCAGTGAGACGGGAGCTGGCAAGCACGTCCCCAGGGCTGTCTTTGTGGATCTCGAGCCAACAGTCATCGGTGAGTGTAAACTCCAGATTGCGAGTGTGCACTTTCTCCAAAGGAGAAAAGGAGCCTCCTCTCACCTGATCTCTCGATATGCCAGACTACAACTCCAGATCTCACTGCATGCTTCCTTGGTAATACAGGAGATGTATTGTAACAGGGAAGATAAGAAGATGAAGGAGCCTGGACTCCAAGGTTAATGGACTCCAAGAATTTGTCCTGTTATGAATGTTTTACTTATCTGTTATACTTAGATCCCACCTTTCCTCTAAGGAGCACAATGGAGTATGTATGTCATTCATCCTCTCTTTACCCGCTGAACAAGCTCCTAGAATCTTGTATAATAAATCTGCTAACAGAATTTTAAAACTGCAGTTTGTCTTTGCACTGCATGATCTTCAGTTAAAAAACTAATCATAATTATCAGATAGAATTGTGAGTTCACTGGTTGTACACACACCAGCTGATAAATGATGGTACTATCATTTGGCCAATAAAGTACAGAAGAAATTGCTGCCTTGGTTTCATTTACATTCCTTATATAAATGCCCTAATTCCATTTATTTGCATTAACTTTGCACAGATGAAGTGCGCACTGGAACCTACCGCCAACTCTTCCATCCAGAGCAACTCATCACTGGCAAGGAAGATGCTGCCAACAACTATGCCAGGGGCCACTACACCATTGGCAAAGAGATCATCGACTTGGTTCTCGACAGGATCAGGAAGCTGGTAAACATTATTTGTCTGAAGAATTATTAGCAGAACAGAAACAAGAGCACCAGTAACTTCTATTACAAAATTTAGTACTACCAGAGTGAGGTGTTCCATAGTCAAATAAAATGTATATTGTGAGCTACTGTGTTAGAAGAAAAACTGCAAGTATTTATTGTTGTACATGTGGTGTAGAGTGACTACTACATAGCTGCTGATTGGTACGGATACACTGTTTGTTTTAAAGTAGGATGCTCCCCTTCAAATGGAATAGAGATGTTTTGACTTTTCCGCATAATGGTTAGCTCAGGCAAGAAGAACCTGTAGCCCCCCCATCATTCACCAAATTTAAGCACACTGGCGAAGTTTGATGGGAGTTGCTTTCCAACAGTAGCTGGAGAGAGATAAGCTACTCTATCCTGGTTTAAAAGGTAGTAACTGAGTCATCTAACTTAATACAATTTATTCCAACAGGCTGACCAGTGCACAGGTCTCCAGGGCTTTCTGGTCTTCCACAGCTTTGGAGGTGGCACCGGCTCTGGTTTTACTTCCTTGCTGATGGAGCGCCTCTCCGTTGACTATGGCAAGAAGTCCAAGCTAGAGTTCTCCATCTACCCAGCCCCTCAAGTCTCCACCGCTGTCGTTGAGCCCTACAACTCCATCCTGACCACCCACACCACTCTGGAGCACTCCGACTGTGCCTTCATGGTAGACAACGAGGCCATCTATGACATCTGCCGCAGGAACCTTGACATTGAGCGCCCCACCTACACCAACTTAAACAGGTTGATAGGTCAGATTGTGTCCTCCATCACTGCCTCCCTGCGATTTGATGGTGCCCTGAATGTAGATCTGACAGAATTCCAGACCAACTTGGTGCCCTATCCCCGCATCCATTTCCCCCTGGCCACCTATGCCCCTGTCATCTCTGCTGAGAAGGCTTACCATGAGCAGCTTTCTGTAGCTGAGATCACCAACGCTTGCTTTGAGCCGGCCAACCAGATGGTGAAATGCGACCCTCGCCACGGTAAATACATGGCCTGCTGCCTGTTGTACCGTGGGGATGTTGTTCCCAAAGATGTCAATGCTGCTATTGCCACCATCAAGACCAAGCGTACTATCCAGTTTGTGGACTGGTGCCCGACTGGTTTCAAGGTTGGCATCAACTACCAACCCCCCACCGTGGTCCCCGGGGGCGACCTGGCCAAGGTTCAGCGTGCTGTGTGTATGCTGAGCAACACCACCGCCATTGCTGAGGCCTGGGCTCGCCTGGACCACAAGTTTGACCTGATGTATGCCAAGCGTGCCTTTGTCCATTGGTACGTCGGGGAGGGGATGGAGGAGGGCGAGTTCTCCGAGGCCCGGGAGGACATGGCTGCCCTGGAGAAGGATTACGAGGAAGTGGGTGTGGATTCTGTTGAAGGAGAGGGTGAGGAGGAAGGAGAGGAATACTAAAGAAAAATGTCACAATGGTGCTGCTCTTACAGGGAATTTAAAACTATATAACAACATTCAAGTTCTAGTATGATCAGTCGATCTGTGTAGCCTTGTATGTTCAGATACACTGTGTGCCCTATAATAACTGATCTGAGTTTCAAAACATTTCACACGCCCAAGCCGTCCAAAATATGTCATGGGTTTGTGAATAAAAGGTGTTCCCTGTCCTACATGATTGCTGTCTTGTGTTTTCATTTTACCATTTTTCTATGCGCTCTCCATCTGACAAACAACAGAATAAGCTGGCACATTATGAAGGGACCGGTGATCTATCCCCAGTATACTGGTAGAATCACTATCTAGACCAGTGGTGGCGAACCTTTGGCACTCCAGATGTTTTGGACCACAACTCCCACAGTCCTTTGTTATTGGAAATACAGGCTTGGAATTCTGGGAGTTGTGGCCCAAAAGATCTGGAGGGCCAAAGGTTTGCCACCACTGATCTAGACTCTAATGCAGGCATGTCCAAACTTCAGCCCCGCTGATGTTTTGGACCACAACTTCCTGAATTCTAAGCTTAGAATGCCAATGACAAAGGACTGTGGGAGTTGTGGTCCAAAACATCTGGAGGGATGAAGTTTGGACATGCCTGCTCTAATGCTAGAGGTAGCAATGTATAATGATTAATGTGTTGAACTTTGACTCAGAAGCCTTGGGGGAAGATTGTCAACAAGCCACAAAACTCTATGCAGGACCCTCGGGCCAGCCACAGTGTTTTAGCTTGACCCACCTCACAATGTCACTCACTCGAGAAAGACAAGATATACAGCCAACTCATGAATAATCTTATGTAGCTGTTTTTTTTTTTAAATCAATATGTGCTCAGACCACTGGGGGAAATACATATAAATGGTGAGAAAATCATGGAGATGTCCCAAAGTATCCCAGTAAACTTGGACCCACCCATCTAGGGTGGTGCTAGTGTCACACGGCAGGAAAAGGTGCTAACCCAGAGGCATGTATTTTATGCTACCACATGCCAATGTGCAAGAAAGACAGGGAAGGGTTGCCTGTGGCACTGTTCATTATAACAGGCACAGGCAAGCTTAGGAGGCTGCTGGCTCAAACCCTTTCCACCAGGGTGGAACATCTTAGCTACTCATTCCCAACAGGAGAAAGGGATTAAATTAGGCAACGGAAACAAGCAGGAGACTCTCGTGAATTCTGCAAGGCAGGCAGACGGGCATGTTTAGGAGGTTGGTTATTTCCTATCCATGCAGGTGTTTGTTTCTTTTTCCTGGTGGTCCTTATTCATTGGAAAGGGAATGGTCAGTGGGTGCATTGACGTCCATGGAAAAAGAACACATGCTCCACAGAGCCCTGGCTTTAACACTTCTCAGGGAAGATGTGCACATACACACTATAAGCAGAGGGCAGTTCTCAGGGGGAATGTCTCAGGCAGGATACTTCCAACCTTTCACTGGTCAATAAAGAGGCATCAGTATCACTTGGAAGCCAAGATCCTGGAGACATAGTCCAAGATTACAGTAAGCATACAGAGACCAAAGAAGAGGTGGGAAAAAGTAGAACAGCCAGATAATGGTAAATGGGCTGGAGTGCCCATCTGTTGGGGTAACAACAACCTTGCATGCAACTGACACTGGGTATTAATGGGAGGGAGCATTCACAAGCTAAAGGGACTGCCTCTTTTTTTGCCTCTTAATTAGCCGAGTTATTTTTCCCACCCCTAACATTTCAGGCAGACCCTGCTCCTCTGCACACACAACCCTCCCTGCTTGCTTTGCTCATCTCTCGGTTACACTGACCCATGCCATCACAGGGCTAGTTTCCCATGTATGTTGACTGCAATCTTCCTTAGATTCTTGTTTGCCGATTGCAATTGTAAGTAAAGATACATTTCATTTTTCTGCTAAAATGCTTTCAGACTGCTTTTTAACATAAAGTGGTACCTCTACTTACAAGTGGCTCTGCTTACAGGCAATTCAACTTAAGAGCAGAAAACTGTTGGTGTTATAAATGCTGCCCTACAAATTTTAGATGCAGTCTGCTCTACTTACCATTTTTATTTTTTTTCAATCAATTTATTTACAGTGGACCCTTGTATAACAAACAGCTTGTATAACGTAAAATCTGTACAACATAAACCATTCCGGAGATAGGGGAAATTTGCTTAACATAATTGCCTATGGGGAGAATCTGTACAACATAAAAATGGGATTACTCCATTTTCAATGCATTCCTATGGGAATTTGTATAAAGGAAAATTTGCTTAACATAATTTCATTGGGAACAAATTAATTCCTTTATACAAGGTACCACTGTATTTGATTTTTTTTAGATACGGCAGGTCTACTTACGAGTTGTTCGACTTGTAAGCATGCATTCGGAATGGTTTAAACTCATAAGTAGCGGTATCGTTGTGTAAAGTTCTAGTTACTGTGAAGGATGGGGCAGTTCAGACTTGAGTCCTTCACTTTCTCTGTGCAGTTGTTATTTGTGCTTGTTATTCTACTACCAAAAAAGGAATTATTGTACTAATTATCTACAACAGTTATGGGCTCAGACTACAGGGCAGGCAGAGTAGCATAGCTCAGAGATATAACTTACGAGTATTTTAAAGGCTATATTATTGTCTAAATTATTGTTGTCTCCCCGCCCTCCCCTGCTACTAACTCACATACTAGCTGAATGAATATATTTGTTTTGCTCATTTTTGAACTCATTTTTTTTTGGGGGGGGGGATAACCAGGATTAGGTGAAGAAGCTAAGACTGCAGTAGAACCACAGTGTCTGGGGGTGGGGGACAGGTTCTAAACCCCAGTGACAGTATCAAATGCTATTAGACTGCATTGCCTCAGACCCGTTCTAGTGATCAGTTCTGGTAAATACACCCTGGGAATAAATATTTTTGGGGATTTTTGTTTAGTATTTTTATGGCAGGGGATAAGTGAATAAGGCTGTGAAAAAAATGCTTTGTTGACAAGATTTAATATTTAATGGGCTTGAGTCACAGGAAGCCAGGTTAAGGCTGATTATCGGGAGTGGGGGGGAGTCCTAAATGTCACAGTTGTAAGACAATAGTGCCTATTGCCAATGGAGATGGTGAGTGCTCCAGTATTGGAGGCATTCAAGAGAACATTTAACAACCATCTGTCAGATGTACTCTGATTTGTATTCTTGCCTGAGGGAGCAAATATTTTAACTAAATAATTAAAAGTAAATAAGGAGTTGGGCGAAATTTGAGATGGGAAAGGTGAGAAGGCTGATCACACTTCCAGAGGACAAGTGTGCTTATGCAGCAAGAAAGGGCCCAAGAGGATGCGGTTACTCTTTGTGAGTGTGACTCACAATGAAAGGTGGGGGGGAGGAGGACACTCCATAAGAAGGAAAGTTTATAGCAAAACAGTTTTTAAAATTTAAAATATATTCTCGCTAGAGCTACATTTCTATGGCACCAGAAGTCAAATAACTATGTTTGCAAATTGGAAAAGAGAAAACATTTTGCAAACCAGCAACAAGGAGTACTCCCAGCCTGCCGCAACAGAACAGAAGAAGTAACATGAACTAGAGTGATACTGAAGCTCTTCTTTGGACATAAAATTGGGACAAACAAAACAGTCATCCTGAGTGTATGATTCATGTTGTCCTTTGTCCCATAACCCATCAGCACACCTATATAACTTCAAGTGTTCTGCTCATTTACTGCCCCATAGCACTTCAAGCACTCTCTGGGTGGTTTACAAATTAAATATGCAGGCTACACATTGCTCCTCCCCCCCCCCAACAAGCCGGGTACTTATTTTACCAACCTCGAAAGTATGAAAGGCTGAGTTAAATTTACAATTATTAGTTTATCCATTCTATAATTCCTTCCTAACCTTTGGATGGCTTGACTCCCTCAAGGAAGCTACAGCCCTGAGTTCACAAGAGTTGATCAAGGCTGTTGAGGACAGGTAAAATTTGCAGATCATTCACAGGTGGAGCCACCATGAGTCTGAAGTAACTGGACAGCCCATAAGAACAACCACCTTCTCTCACATAATTAAAGAAACTGGATTCCAAAGAACTATAAATCAACAGAACATAAGAACAATGCAACATAGAACAGGTACTCTCCCTGCTTTGTGATGGAACCTTTATTCAGAAACCCCTAAATTGAATTGAACTGATAAGACACTGTCATATTATAGAACTGCTCCATCAGTGTCTGTTTCTTTAAGCTGCAAACAACGTGAACCAAAGTGCACACCCCAATGTTTGACTGGAATACTAACACAAGCCTTCTGCACCAAAGTCTCCCAGATTGGAAATTTTTGTTTTGAACAATATGGCAGAGATGCCTAGCAATGTCTCCTACACTGCAAGGTTAGAAGAAACTCTCTGGTTAGAAGGAGCTGGCTGCTAAATGCCACTCCCCCACCCCAATAAAAGAGAATAGTATTAATTATTTGTCACTCTGAGACACTTTCCATAAATCTGCTGGAATGTCTAATATCCCCTACTCCAGGAGTGTCCAAACTTTTTGCAAGTAGGGCTAGATTTGGTGAGTAAAAATGTGTGGGGGCTGACCATTCAACCTGAAGGGCGGAGAAAGGGTGCAGGCCTGAGGACACTTGCAACAGCCACAAACGTTCTGGTTTCAAGGCGCTCAAAGGGCCAGGTGGCTGTTGCACAGCCCGGGAATTGGCAGGCACTCACCCAAGACACACCGCTGCTTATATATGCTGCCCTCCTTTGCAAGGAGGCGGGGAGGATGCTGCAGCAATGGAACCAGGGGTGGGTATGCTGGGTGGGTGGCTGCGGGTACGGACAGAGGCAGGGAGGGTAATCAAACCATAAAACTGCAAGCTGATGTCTCCAGCTGGCAAAAGGAGGGCCCAGCCGGTGGGAATGCATGACAGGCTGAGTCGGCAAGGAGAAGAGGCTGTGGGCCACTTGAAATTTTAAAACGGGCCGCATTTGGCCCCCCGGGCCGGACTTTGGACATGCCTGCCTTACTCAGTATCATGGCATATTTTAAGCCACTGCACCATCCTGACAAGAGATGGCTTGAATGCCTGGAAATTAGAATGTTCCTCCTCTTGTCTCTGCTTCAGGATTATACATGGGAGGTTTTTTCCCCTCCCACAGGAGACCAGCCTGGCCCCATCTTTGCTGTCCTTCCCCAAGCAGGAAAAGACCTTTGTCTTCAGGCAGGGTTGCCCTGATTGACTGACATTTTAAATATAATGTTATTATTATTATTAATATTTGAATAATTTACTGTTCTTTAACTTTCAGTATTGTGTTTTTAATTCTGGGATCCGCCTCGAGTTCTTTTTTTTATGAGAAAGACAGGGTAAAAATGTTACATCTCACCCCTGCCATTACTCTTCCACTTTCTCTCTCAACCCTAGTCCCTTCCTGTCTCTTTAATATGACTAATAATTAAAATGATACTTTGCAGGATTATTGTAAGGACTACAATTAGGTAATATGTGCAACGTACTGTACTTTGAATAACTGCCAGCACCATATAAGTATTAGAAAACCTTTTAAGTTTTCATATGTGAACAGGGTAAGGGATGGCCATATTAAAATTTTAATTAATTGCAAATTCTGTACAGTATAAGCCTTTGTAGCTTCTAAATTCCAAATACAACTACAGTAACTACACTATTAACATGCTGGGAAAGATACCTTCCCGTTACTGAATATTATTTACCAATGACATCAAAGAACACAAAAATATTCAGGCAGGAAGTGTACATGAACCATTCACCAAACTTGTGGAGCAAATTCTCACAAACCTTCAGCAGGACACTACAGTTCCTCTATTGTTGTCCTTGGGTATCCTGTCAATGATGAAGGAAGGTTACAGTGATGATCATACTATGGATAAAAGGTGATCTTGCCAAAATGTCCATTCCAGATTAGTTTAAGAAAAGGCTGAAGGAGAGAGCAGCAGTTCCAAGGTATGTAATTCCACTAAGATTACCAGTTGGATGCTAGTTAGCAAATGATGGCACTGCTGCCCACCAGGAATGGTAAGGCAGGGCGGTCAATTGATGGGAAAGCCAAAATCAACTGCAGGCACCAGTCTGTTAATTCTGGTTTCATCCTTTTCATCTTGCCTTTTGCTTGGACCCAAGAAAAGTACATAAGTTTGGTTCATAGATTTTTCAATAGCTTATTTAATTCATTTCCTTTGCATGGTTTTGATTGTGAACATTAATGTCATCCTTCTGTATACTGCAATACTGTCACACAGATAAGTAGTAACCTTTCACACCCAGGGACCTAATCCTCTTCTGGGCTACGAAAGAATGACTTTCTTTACTCTCCTTGCCCACCATTCTCCCACATTGGTGTTGCTGGTCACCAGGCCCTCTCAAACTTATGGGGACTCAAATAGGGGTTTTAAGGTATATGATATCTTTAGGTAGGGGTGAGGAAAACCTTCAGCCCTCCAGATGTTTTGCTCAGAATTATGGGAGCTGCACTCCAAAACATCTGGAAGGCTGAAGGTTCCCCACCCCTGCTTTAGGGCCATAGAATGTGTACAGCTAAGCAAGAACTTGAATCTAGGACTAGGTGAAGACCAATCTCTTACCCTCTCCCCTCCATCACAGTGCTTCCTACAGGGTGAGAACAGGCAGTCAGATTGAGGCTAGCCTAAATGTCTCTCTCTCTCTCTGTCTCTCTCTCTGAACTGAATGGGCCAGCCTTTCCTGGAAACGGAGCACATTCCTCTTCCTTAGGGACCACACCCACATAAGGCAAAAGAGGAGCTGCCCTGTGTGCAAAATACAAGCCAAGTTGAGAGACATGTGCAGGCTAGGACAGGAATTGGGAGGATGACTCTTATGGCTCCTCCCTTTCTGTCTGGGGTTTGCATAAGACAAGGGAAATCGGGGTCAAGGCTTTCCCCCAGTATTTTTGCAGCCATTTTTAGCGGAGGTTTAAGTCAGTTGCAAGCACAAAAGCCAAAATCCAGCCGGGCATTTCCTTTATTTCCCGTCCAGCCTGGTGTTTGCAAGAGGAGGCTTGGAAAGGCCCCTGTTGGGGGATTATTGCTGCTCCACAACAAGTCTGCGTAAAAGAATCTTGTCGCCTGGAGCGCAGGATGAAGGGGAGAAAAGAGGCTTAAAATAGAAGTTCCACCGAGACAGACAGTGCGCAGCAGCAGAGTCGCATACGAAAGGGTTGTGGCGGATGGGGGTGGTGGTAGGAATGTTTCAGGAAGCGGAAAAGCGCCCTGCTCCACACAAGTGAACCAGGGCGGATGGACACGCCACGTGGAGGGTAGAGAGGCCGCATCTCTCCACCCCACCCCTTTGGTGGGGTTGCGTGCCAACACACACAAAGTCCTGCCTGTCTTGAAGCGGAGCGAGTGAAAGATGGCGTTACTCCCAGGCGCCATTGACTACTTTTCTCCCCCCCACCCCCCAGAGGAATGTGAAACGGCCCCAAGGCTGGTAGAACAATCCATGGCGTCGTACCGACCATCCGCCACGTTTCTGACCATTCAGGTCCACCCACCTACCCTCCAGCCTTATAAATGGGGCATGAGTGGAGGGCCCCCTGCTTTGGCAGGACCTGGTGTGAATGCCTTTGCATCCGATTCCTCCTGTCACCTTCTGTCTGGCTCCACCCCCGCAGATCCGCAGTCTGCAGCGCTGGCGGTTCCAAGCCGTCAGGCTTGCTGCTGCTGCTGCTACTGCTGCTGTTGCCGCAGTTTTCATCTGCAGGGTGGAGCTGCAGTTACGTTGCGCAGCCTCGCTTCGCCTCCCGCTCCCCCCCCCCCGGCCTCTGCAGCGCTTTCTCTGATGTATGGCATCCGGGACATTCCTCGCGCCCCGCCACTCCGGAGCTGGCTCCATGTTCTGCGCTTTGCTGGAGCCTTTTAAATCCTTAGCCCCCAATGATGACCAGGCAGTTTTTGCTTTGTTGTTTTTATATTAGAATAATCTGTATATCCGGGCGAGGGAGGATTTAAAATGCAGTTGTGACTCCAAAGCCGTCTTCCTCCCATTGCATGCCTGTCTCATCAATCCCCCTCCCCCAACTTCTGACACATGGGGATAGGGGTGGTGGCGGCGGCCCCAAATGAAGCTGAAGATCATTCAGAAAGCATGTGAACTATTCGAGCACGAAGTATGCAGGGAGAGGCCCCGGCGGCAGCTGTCGGCCACTTGTCTTCTGCACCCACCCACCCAATTCCAGCAGGAGTACCGCATCCTGTTGTGATGGCCCAAACAATCCCTTTCACGTTGTGTACTTAAATGCTGTTTTAAACAGCTCAGTAGTGGACTGCTTGTGTGTTTTTTAAAAAATATATATATATCCGACCTGCGTAAGAATTTGTAGTTTGATGGGGGTTCCTGCATGGCAGAGGTTTGGGCTGGATGGCTCTTGAGGATCTCTTTCAACTCTATGATTCTATGATCCAGAAATATCAAGGAAAACGGTTAAAAAACAAGGATACAGTAGTTTGTTTGGGATTGGGTAAAATCCAATACTTACCATTACTGGCTGCTGTTTAGAAAAGAAGAGAGTATGGACACGTTTTGAATGCAATGTATCTCTGCATTCTTGAGGTTAAAGTATACTACACTGTGTCGTTTCTAAAACATATTAGATTCACTGTATCCAAACGGGCAACTGCCTCCCTAAGATCTGAACAAATGTGACAGGCGTGTCCTTCGTGGTACATGGGTTTGCAGGGAGCCTTTCTTTAAATTTCCCTCAGCTGTTCACAACCAGCAACGCGTCCATCTTTCCTGATTGCCAAGTTATACTTGCCCCTTTGAAAGAAAGGCGACTTTTCTTCCTATATTAGGGGGAAAATGTTTAGGCTTTAAAAAGAAATACTGCGACACTGTCGCCTGGAAAGCTATCAGAATTCAGCTGAGTGCTACGAAGAAGTCTTTCTCCTAAGGAGGATTTATCCCGCTGGTTCCTCATTAGAGAGGACGGGCTCATTCAGTTCTCCCTCATCATCGCGAACACACATCTCCCTTCCTCCCACGGAGGAAAAAAAAAACCACAACCTCTTGTTTCTTGCAGCACAAAGGGGGTCATTGGTCTTAGCCAATCACCGATTGTGAGCTCAGAGATGGACGTGCAGGGCTGCCCAATGGCAGCGGCGCAATAGGTTCATTATCCTAAAAGCATGTTAAGCCAGCTTCCCCCACCCAGCCCCGAAGAGGGAGATGTGATATAAAAGCAGCGGGGCGGCCCCTTCCTTCCCCATTCTGTTACTTACATCGACTCTTAGCTTGTCGGGAGAAGTAACGCCAGAGGTTTCCTATATATTTCCCCCTTTTTTTCCTTCTCCTGTTTCCTGCCATTCTCCCTCGTCAGCATCATGGTGAGTAGGATCAGGTGGTGGAGCAAGGAAGGCACAGGCAGCTCCCAGGGTCCAGGGGAAAGCTTAGCGGGAGGGAGGGCGCGTGGCGATGATGGGGGAGCGGGGGTGGGGGGCGGACGGTCTGCCTTGCCCCCTGGAACGGCGGAGAAGGCCATGGAGGGAACGGGGAAGGCCCAGAGGGGGGGGCAGACGTGGAGGCTGGATGGGATTCCAGGGAAGCTGTAAAAGAGGCCACCACGAAGATGGCGGGATTTTAGGCGGCGGGGGGTGGGGGTAGAGGGGGAAAAGGTGCAGGGAGGGAGGGAGAAAGGTTTGGGGAATTTAAAAATGCAGCCCTTAGAAATGGGGGGCACGTGATGGGTTGCGGAAGGGGGGGCTATAGAATCCCATGAGAGTAATGGGAAGGGACGCTTCGATAAAGCAGGATAAACCGGCGCAGGCAGAGAAGGGACGGGGGGGGCTTCGCCTGGAGTTTCCTCGGGGTGGCGGGAACCAGGTCAACCTAGCTTGCGTGGTTGAGAGGAGAGCGCGCGCGCGCGCGCGCGCGTGTGTGTGTGTGTGTGTGCGTGTGTGCATGGGGGGGGGAGGAATGCAAGGTGGCAGGTCTTCGTCGGAACTGGCGAGCCAGAGGCGGGGCGGGGATTCGGCCAGAAGCTTCTAGAAGGGTTGGGGAAGAGCCGGGTTTTTGGAGCACGCTTCGCCGAAGACGGCGGGTGGGGGGGCGGTGTCGTAAGAGGGCTGAGGTGCAAACGGCTCCCGCGGATTTTATCTTCCCTCCAGTCCTCTCTCTCTCTCTCTGTCTCTCCCCCTTAAGCTTTTTAGCCTAACAACACCCTTGCGAGGTAGGTGGGGCTGCGGGGGCTCAAGGTCACTCTCCCCGCCGCCGCGGCGGCAAGGCTCAGGACGGAGAGGGGATTTTTGTCCCCGAGTCACCCCGGCTCTAATCCGGCTCTTGGACCATTCAGCCGCCCAGGCCATACCAGCTCCGCCGGGAGGGGGGGAGGGAGAGAGAGAGAGAGGGAGCTTAGAGCCCGGGAAGGGGAGCGCAAAGGACTGGGGACGGGCGGAGGGGGTGAGAGGTGGAGTCATTCTGGCCTCTCCCAACCCCCCCCCCACGCCGGCCGTTACAGTTTTCCCGCGCAAGAGGTTGGGAGGGGAGGGGCCTTCTGGGCCTCGACGACGTGAGCGAGCGAGCAAGCGAGCGGGGGCGCGCCTGTAGCCCTGCTTCTGCGGCTGCAGCCTGGGCAGGCAGGAGGGCTACGGATGCTGGGCAGTTCCTCGCGCTGCGGGGCGGGGGAGGGGCGAAGAGAAGGGAGATTCCTTATTTGCATATTCTTTCCCCCTCCCCTCTCCCCCTCCTCGACTTGGTCCCGTCCTCTCTTTCGGCTCAAAGAAGGAAAGGGTTAAAGCTGCTAATCGCCTTGCCTGGGGCCGCTTTGCTACCACCACCCCTCCCGCCCGGGACTTTTGCCACACGTTGCAGGGCTCGAAAGTCGGCCGCCCCTCCCTTGCCAGGCTCACTCAGCAACGACCCCTGGGAACAAGCAGGGCAGGGCAGGGGGGGCTCACTGGAAGGGAAGCCAAACTCAGGAAGAAGTGGGCCACCTAGTTCTGATGTCATCACCACATAAACACACAGGCAGGCTGTACAACTTCTTGTCTGCAGTGTTACACAGGCAATGTTTGGCAGCTGCAGCATAGTCTAGTTGTTGGTTTTCAGTTAATTTCCTTGCAGGTAAAAATGTAGGAAATGGAAGGACAGGGTTTCCCTTCCTGAAGGAGCCATCTTCCAGTTTATAAGGGCCATCTTCACTGCATGGTGCTTCTCTTCCTGTGCCATGATCTTCCTCAACATGCAAACTCCAAAATCAAATTGGATACCTTGGTTTTGACAATTCATGGGAGCTGGAAAGGGAACAGATAGAGGAGACGTAGGCAAGTGACTGAAACACGCACCTCTCTCCTCACCCTGACTGGACACAAGTGAAGTGTACAAAAAGAGGCTCACTTATGCCTGTCAAGTCTTCCCAGTCCCAGCCGGTTGATGAAGAGTTGGTAGACATTTGGGACTCACTGGGGCCTGTGGAGCTCTCCCTATAACAGTGTTGGTGAACCTATGGCACGGGTGCCAAAGGTGGTACTTGGAGCCCTTTCTGTGGGCACCCGGCATCGCCCCTTCACAACCACCTATATTTAGTTGCTGTATTGCAAGAAAGTTAGTGGGTTTTTATTTTGAATCATAGTTTGGGCACTCAGTCTCTAAAAGGTTTGCCATCACTGCCCTAGAACCTGCTGAATAACTTAAAATTGGGCTGCTTTACAGGCTGCTGCACAACTGCTCCTTCTTGGCTTAGAGCCTTAAATGTTTGGAGAACTTGGCTGCCGATGACATCTTAGTACCATCTGTTGGGGGGAAGCTGTTAAACGAGGAATGTGTTGAAGCAGGTGGCCGTTCTGGGATGGATGGGGTTTGTGTGTGATGAGGAATACAAGTAGACTGGGACTTGCAATAAGCCCTAGCAACAGGCTCCAAACAGATGTCCCACAGAGGGAACTGCCATTTGCCTCCCCCCCCCTTCTCTGTGCAGACGTGGGAAGGAGAGCCTGCATCCGCTTTGCCTTGTGAGTCAGCCAATGCCTTTGCAAGTGGTGTGACTGCTGATAGGCCATTCAGGATGCTGACTGCACAAAGAACCCTTGTTGCTTTGTCCCCAGAAACTTATTCCTGGTGTCATTGTAAACTGCAGAATCTCCCTATGATTAAATCTTCCACTGTGCCGGAACTTCATTAATGCATGCAAATGAAAGCTTGTGTTAATATGCTTATTTTCCAGCCAGTGGAGAATTAGAAACTCAGCTTTTAATTGTCCCTCACTAGCAGTCTAAACTAGGGAACAGCCTTTTGTGTGTTACTTGTAAATTTAAACTGGTTGTGTTGAAAGCTGATCTTTTTGACCCAGATTTTAATTAATATTTTCTTCATGAAAATTTAATGATGCATTTCAATGCAGTGAAGTGTTTGCAGTTTGTTCCCAAGGAGGCAATGTAATTATCACACATTTAATTAGACCAGAGTTGGGTTTAGTCCAGTGTCCTGTTTATCTGCTATGGCTATGGGAAGTCCACAAGTCAGGCATGAAGGCAGTAGTCCTCCCCTATGAAGCCCAGTGACTGGCCATCACTGGTGTGTTATTTGAATCTGGATGTTGCATATGGGCCTTGATCTTTCATTGATGGGACAGTGGGCAAACTAAACGTATGCCTGCTAAGCTAAATTGAGAGGAGCAAGTAAACAGGTGCCAGATGTCTGCTGCCTGATTTGCAATTCAACTTCAATCATCAGCTGATTCACTTTTTCCTTTGATACATTTTTAAAAAAATAGTTTTGTAGCTACATGTAACTTAACAGGTTGCAGCTGTTACATTTCTTGACTGTTTCTTCCTATACCCAATACAGCGTGAGTGCATCTCCATCCATGTTGGCCAAGCCGGTGTCCAGATTGGCAATGCCTGCTGGGAGCTGTACTGCCTTGAGCACGGCATCCAGCCTGATGGGCAGATGCCCAGCGACAAGACCATCGGGGGAGGCGATGACTCCTTCAACACATTCTTCAGTGAGACGGGAGCCGGCAAGCACGTCCCCAGGGCTGTCTTTGTGGATCTCGAGCCAACAGTCATCGGTGAGCTAACAGATCTCTTCAGATAATTTTTAAAGCATCTCCAAGTCTACACAGAAGGGGCAGAGTTGTCTCTAATGCTTCAACTCTCTTCCATTGACAGATGAAGTGCGCACTGGAACCTACCGCCAACTCTTCCATCCAGAGCAACTCATCACCGGCAAGGAAGATGCTGCCAACAACTATGCCCGGGGCCACTACACCATTGGCAAAGAGATCATCGACTTGGTTCTCGACAGGATCAGGAAGCTGGTAAGTAGTTTGTTCATCTGAGTATCCGGGGTGTCCTGTGTTCAATAATATGTATTTAAGGTAAATCTGTAGCTTTCTGAACATGAAAGCCCTTCTGTGCAAAATGGTAGGTGGTGGTTTGATGAGATGCAAAGGGAGGTTATAGATATGTATCCTGAAACCAGTAGGCCAAGACGGAATGAATAGTTAAATACAAATGGATTCACTATACAGTACACTGTAGAAATGCTAGGAATTTTTTTTCATAGCCTGTTAGATATGGGCTAACATGAGATGCTTTGCTAAGGGTAAAGTCACAATGTGGGCCAGAATAAAGGGTTACAACAATAGTAGAGGCAGGTCAAGTGAAAGGGAACTATTTCTATCAGTCTCTGTGAGAAACAGACAGAAACAAGAATCTGAGAGATAAGTGAATGAAACATGTAAATGAGCAGTAAAGGAGGATAGTGTGTGGGAGAATCACACATGAGCTAAGAGCATCCAACATTTGATATTGTTAATTTAAAATTGCATTTGAAGCCCAGAATCAGTCATTCTTTCTTTTATCTTTTGCTTTGACTTGCCCATTCTGTTTTTCTTTTCCCTTTCTAGACTGTCACTTCTTGTTTCCCTTGTCTCCCGACATGGCGCTCTGAGGCCCTGTCTCCTGCCCTTGCTCTTTCACACAGAGCCCATTCATATTTCCACCTTCTAGTGTCTTATTGGGTACTAACCCTGCCTAAATGCCTTTGGAGCAAGCTAAAATAGAACACTGGCAGCACTTTCTTTTTGACTGTCCTCTGTCCTTTTTGGAGGAGGTAGCATTTTTATACCCTTTGTAGTGAGGTCTGGGTGTTCCTTCATTTGTCCCTATTAATATCCCCTTCTGTGTGCAATGAGCCTGATTTGATTTCAGCAACTTATGCCAGACTTTTGAGTTTAAGAATACGGTAGAGAGGAAGGAGCATTGGTGTCCTTCCTACCTCTTAGCTAAAGATTGGGCAGAGACCCTTTTGCTTCATTCCTATTTGTCCGAGACCTTCTGGTGCAGAGTTTGAGGACCTCACAGGATGGGGCGAGGGGTGGGGAGAGTCCTCTGTTGTGATTACTTGCCTAGATTTATTTTTGCTTTCTTAGCTTGTTCCAGTTGAAGAATTTGGCATTATATAATCATAACAAGGTCTCTTTTCTTCTTAAGTTTATTTGCCAGGTGACAAATGGTCTATGGGCATGATTCAAGGTTGGAGGGGAAAGCATTTTCAGCATACCCTTAGCAGTACTTGGTTCATAAATGTTCAGAGTCTTATGGACTAGAAAGTTCACAGGTGTATCCTTAGCACTGCTGTCCTGATGTAGCATGGCACCCACAGGAATCACAAGGAAAACCATTCTTAACTGGGCATTTCAGCATGTGCTTCTATCAGCAAACCCACAATAAAACAATCCAGTACTATAACCTGGTATAGAGAAGTAGTCCACTCAAGTAATCAGGCTAAGAGATCCAAGGTAGGGTTGTGGAAAGGGTGCTGTTCAAAATCCACATGGATCATGCCATGCCAGCTGTAGTTTAAACAAAAGACAAAATAAAAAAAATTGAGAAATGTGGAATGACTGGTGTTGCGAGTACAGCAAATTTACCTAAAAATATTTATTTTTGAGTACTGCACTTGCCCTAATACTGGCAAATTGCTTTTCTTCTGTGTCAGGAACAAAGCTAATTAATAAATAAAGCAAGCAACCAAGCTTATGAACTGCCCATAGCACGTGAAGTACTCTCTGGGCAGTTTGCAGTTTAATTATGCAGTTTGTCCCCTACTCCCAGCAATCTGGCTAATCATTTTACCTTGCACTTTCTGTCTCCAATTTTGAAATGGAGGGAGGAGGTGTGTTACTTTGAGCTTCTGTGCAAAAGAAGAGATGTCTTTTTGGTGTAGCATCACTTTGTAACATGAGGCTTTCAACACTCTAGTGACCTCCTAGTTAAGAGAGCAATATCACTTTTCAAATGAACAGGCAAAAGCAATTCATCAATCCAGAGCACTCAGGATCTTTAAAAAGACAACAGTAGTAAGTGTCATTATTCCTTTTCCAACAGGCTGACCAGTGCACAGGTCTCCAGGGCTTTCTGGTCTTCCACAGCTTTGGAGGTGGCACCGGCTCTGGTTTTACTTCCTTGCTGATGGAGCGCCTCTCCGTTGACTATGGCAAGAAGTCCAAGCTAGAGTTCTCCATCTACCCAGCCCCTCAAGTCTCCACCGCTGTCGTTGAGCCCTACAACTCCATCCTGACCACCCACACCACTCTGGAGCACTCCGACTGCGCCTTCATGGTAGATAACGAGGCCATCTATGACATCTGCCGCAGGAACCTTGACATTGAGCGCCCCACCTACACCAACCTCAACCGCCTGATCAGCCAGATTGTGTCCTCCATCACTGCCTCCCTGCGATTTGATGGTGCCCTGAATGTAGATCTGACAGAATTCCAGACCAACTTGGTGCCCTATCCCCGCATCCATTTTCCCCTGGCCACCTATGCCCCTGTCATCTCTGCTGAGAAGGCTTACCATGAGCAGCTTTCTGTAGCTGAGATCACCAATGCTTGCTTTGAGCCGGCCAACCAGATGGTGAAATGCGACCCTCGCCACGGTAAATACATGGCCTGTTGCCTGTTGTACCGTGGGGATGTTGTTCCCAAAGATGTCAATGCTGCTATTGCCACCATCAAGACCAAGCGTAGCATCCAGTTTGTGGACTGGTGCCCAACTGGTTTCAAGGTTGGCATCAACTACCAGCCCCCCACCGTGGTCCCCGGGGGCGACCTGGCCAAGGTGCAGCGTGCCGTGTGTATGCTGAGCAACACCACCGCCATTGCTGAGGCCTGGGCTCGCCTGGACCACAAGTTTGACCTGATGTATGCCAAGCGTGCCTTTGTCCATTGGTACGTCGGGGAGGGGATGGAGGAGGGTGAGTTCTCCGAGGCCCGGGAGGACATGGCTGCCCTGGAGAAGGATTACGAGGAAGTGGGTGTGGATTCTATTGAAGGAGAGGGCGAGGAGGAAGGAGAGGAATATTAGACCTGCTCCCTTACATCTCTCGGCTTCATGGCTCATCTCCATGGTCTTTTCAGCTTGCCACACATAGCTTGCTTGTTAATTGGGGAAGTGTTACTATGAAGGAGTGCAGCAGTCTTCAGTAGGATGTCTTGCCATTCTGCTATGTGATCATGTCAGTTTTCCACGTCTTTGTAAACGTATCATGTCTGTGAAATAAAAAGGCTTTAGAAACATCCCGAGTACGTGCCACTTATTTTAACATTCAGGATTGCTCTGCCACAGCTTGGACAGGAGTCAACAGATAGGCTAGTTCTTGCCAGCAGCTCGGTCCAGTTCTGATGCTGCTTTTCTGATGTCTTAAGAAATTGCAAGGAAACAAACTCTCCTGGTGCTTTTAATGTGTGAAATAGTTTAGTTCTATATCTTGCACAGCTTATTGCTTCAGACTGATATTTAGATTTGTGCTTGTCAACCAAAAGCGGGTAAGTTATTTTGAAACAGTAACACCTTGCATAAAACTACTGAATTATAGAATATACCTTTTTAGTAACAATTCCAAAGGAAAGGGTAGGCAGAAGGTATCCCTGTATTGTGTTCTTGATAAGGTGGTAAAGGTTCCTTGCTGCAAGAGGATAAAATTAATCTTGTGACGACTTCCGAGACACATTTTATCCCAGTAGGGCTAAATATGAATTTTGATCCATTGGAAGCATAGTTATAGAGGTAGACTTAATGGGGTACTTTTTTCTAGTCTCACATAACATGTTTGAGAGGAGGCTGAAAGCCAAACAAGATCAGATTTAACTCGTACATTTTTGCCTAATTCAAATAATTCAAAGTTAGGCATGCTTCAAAGTACTGTATAGTAATAAAAATGCATGAAGTCAGCCGTGACTTCTGGCAACTCTTCTCCGGGTTTTCCGCATAGAGAATATTCAGTAGTAGTTTCCCATTCCCCTTCTCTGGGACTGGGCAGCTTTTCTAAATCCATAGAGGCCAGTGGTGGCAAACCTTCGGCCCTCCAGATGTTTTAGACCACAACTCCCACAGTCCTTTGTCACTGGCAATACAGGCTTGGAATTCTGGGAGTTGTGGTCCAAAACATCTGGAGTGCTGAAGGTTCACTACCACTGATACAGGCTGATCATTCACAGGTGGTGTTACTGGGAGCTGAACTCCCAACCTCTGACTCTGCAGCCAGATACTTGTGCGTAAAATCCAAATACTGTACCCTGTCACAGCAAACCACCAACAGCAGTAAGAGGTCCCCCCCCCCAACTCCCCAGTCAATCTGAGAAGCACAATTTGAAGGAGAGAGATATTAGTATGATGCAGGTCTATTAGACCTGTATTCTACTGCTTGTGATCACACTTAATATAGTCAGTAACATTAATGTAGTTACACTGGACAAATGACATCTAAACATATTTTGCTGATACAAGAAAAGAGCAGGCTCCTTTGTGAGCATAATCTAAAGTGTATTACAGTTGGTGACCATATAAGAGCTTCACTGTGCATTGTTGATTTGTTAAAAGCTGACCCCTTAACAAGAGTAATATGATTAGTGCCAAGTGTACAATCATAGAAGGAAGTTGGAAGGGAAATATAATACAGTAGGACCCCAGTGTCCGCTGGGGATTGGTTCCAGACCTTCCTGTGGATAATGAAAACCGTGGATAAGAGGGAACACCAACAACCCCCCCCCCCAAAATTGTGTGATAGTAGCTTGCTTTATAGCTGCTTCTTTATGACAGTAGCTTGCTTTGCAGCTCCTGAATTATTTATTTTTTTTCCTCTGCCAGCCGTGGATAACTGAATCAGTGGATACGGGGGGGTACTGTATAGTCTGCCAGATAGTTGTCTAAATTTCTCTTGGTTGCCTCCAGCATCACAGCACTCCCCACTTCTCAAGGTCATTGGTTCCATTGCTGTAGGGTTTGAACAACTAGGAGCTTTTCCCCGATGTTCAACAGAAATCTGGTTTCCTGTTTATTGAGCCCATTGTTGCATGTTGTGCATTTTAGGCTGATTGAGAACAGATCGTGCCGCTCCACTGTAGGACAGCCTTTCAAGTATTTGAAAAATGGTCTCATATCTCTCCTCCCCCCATCCCTGGTGAACTTTTCTCAAAGCTAAACATGCCCAGTTTTTCCTTGGAAGACTTGGTTTACAGCCCTCTACTCTTGTTCCAGTTTGCCAGCATCCTTAAGTGCAGTGTCCAGAACTTCATACAGTCCTCAAGACGAGGCCTAACCAGTGCTGAATAGAGATGGGCACGACTCAGGAAAAAAAATTCGTTTTCGTTTTCGGCTAGGGTTCGTTTCGTTTCCGTTTTCGTGAGCTAAATTTCAAAAATTTTCGTTTCATTACGTAACGAAAACGAAAAAAATTTCGTTTCTCCCCATTTAGCTCCATTGAATGCTTTTCCAGTAACGAAAAACGAAAACTGGCTCAAAATTAGTCGTTTCGTTTCTGTTTTCGGTCCATTTTTGAACCGTTTTTCGTTTTCGTTTCGTTGCGTAACGAAAACAAAAAAACGAAAACGAAAATGAAAATTGCGCTAAGTCGTGCCCATCTCTAGTGCTGAATAGAGAACTAGTACCTTGTCATAGGATTTCTAGACGGTACTATTCATGCCATAAAAGCATTTGTCTTTTTTTCTAGCCTCATCACACTGTTTGCTCATATTCAGCTTGTGATCTACTGTGATTTCATGATCCTTCTCATAATGTTGCTGAGCTTGGTATACCCCCATCTTGTAGCAGTGTGTTTGCCCTCTTTTTCCTAGGTGCAGTACTTGGCCTTTATCCCAGCGGAATGTCATTCGGTTGTTTTCAGCCCAGTGCTCGAGCCTATCTAGATCATTTGGGGCTTTGTTTCTGTCTTCCAGGGTATTGGTTATTCCACCACAATGGCGATGAGAAGGACACCTGCCACACTGGTAGAATCAAGTTGTTCTTAGATGTGGGATCAAGTCTGAAATCCTCCCATAAGCTTTTATTATACGATATAACTGCTGGCTTGCTTAGTGGTGTAGATGCTACGAAACCAGAGGTTGTGAGTTTGATTCCCTCACTGTGCCTCTGTGACGGGGGGCTGGTCTCCATGATCCAAAGGATCCCTTCCAGCTCTGCAGTTGATACGAAGATTGTAAGATTATTTTATGAAGCCTTCATTTTTCCTTCACTCACATTTTGTGGAAGTTGTGGTCCATTTGTATTTCCTGGGTTGTCCAAACAGTGCTTTGATTTCTCTTTACACATATCCATTACAGGGGGTGGGGGGCTCAGACACTACTTGTTTTAGTTGCATAACACCAGCCACATGGCTAGGATTGGGCTCAAAATATCAATGTAGGAATCTCTTGCACATGGTTCTGTTTGTGAAAGGAAATGCCTACTATGAGTTATCTACAGCTGAAAGGTATGCTCCTGAGTTTATTCTAGCTGCAATATGCAATAGATTCATATTCCATGGCATGGACTCCTTAGTGTTATCATAAGGTTAATAATTACTAACAGTTATGTCATTACTGAGCTACAGTAGTTAGCATGCCTTAAAACTTTGCTAAATCCTCTACCTGTCCTCATTTATTTTCTGTGTCTTCACTGAGGTTAAAAATAGAGGCACTAGCATAGATTACATATTTTGATTTATATGAAAAAAGTGGTAATATTCTGTTATACCTGGATGACAGGATGTTCTATTTTATTTATTGACATTTTAAAATGCATTTTACCTTCCATAGCACTGTTTAGTTTATTATTCATTTATGGTATTTAAAATATTCATAAGCTGCCTTTCTCCTAATGGATCCTAAGGCAGCTGACAATATTAAAACTAGGATAAAAGCCAAGCAATATGTTGTTACAATATTAAAAGCATTTAACAAATATATTAAAACTCATAACAAGGTCAAGATTAAAAACAAGTAAAACACATAATTTAAAATCCCCTTTAAAACATCTTGATCAACCAGACATTTAAAGCAATGTCTGCCTGAAGAGAAAGGTCTTAGTCTATTTCTGGAAAAACAGCACAGATGGGGTCAGCCTGGCCTCCTGTAGGAGGGAGTTCCAGAGTCTTGGAGGTAGAGAGAAGATATTGCACTAATCAAAAACTCACAATATGGATAGTGTAATAGTAATTCTCTCTGATCTGAAAACTTTGTACACATGAATTATCCCACAATACTTGCTGTTTCCACACATGAGCTTCTCTCTCTCTCTCTCTCTCTCTCTCTCTCTGTGTGTGTGTGTGTGTGTGTGTGTGTGTGTGTAGGATTTTTATACCGCCCATCTGTCAGCGAGGTCACTCATTAGTCCATCCTAATCAATGTGCAAAAAATTGCATCCCCAATCCATAATGTGTTTGCATCTAGTACATCCTTTCAGTGAATAAAACAAATGAAAGAATCAACAAAAACAAAGTAGAAACCATACATAAGGCAACTCCCCTAGGTTTTAAGGATCTGCTCATTTTAGCTCATTTTCAAACTGGATATAGGAAATAATCATGTGTATCATCTCCATATAGTCAGCTTTTGACAGTACAGCCATAACGTGTCCACACATGGTGATACACTCAATTTATTATTTGGGGATTTTTAAACATAATAGGATACAGGTAGTAAAACGGATAGCCTGCTGGAAGCAGAGACAATTTGAATGAATTCAAAGCAAAGCAAAGCAAAATTTTCTGCTTATATACCACCCCATACCACTTCCAAGTAGTCTCTGGCCGGTTTACAGTTTTAATTACAGTATGCATGCTACACATTACCCCCCCCCCAACCACAAGCAAGCTGGGAACTCATTTTACCAGCCTTGGAAAGGATGGAAGGCTGAGTTCTTCTCCATGAAGTAAACTAGAAGAGGCCCAGCAGAACAAGGGAGGAGGGAAGGGAATGAAGGTCTTAAACGTTGATTTAGGAAGGAAGGTCTGGATGTGAACGAGAGAAGGAACCTCAGAATTTGGAATGTTTGGTTAGGAAGTTGCTGGTGGCTGAGCAAAGAACTCCGATTCACCTTGCTCAGTTCAAAGAAAGAACTGAGCAAGGTAAAGCTTGCACTTATTGGCTGACAGAATAATAAAACTGGATGTTCTCCAATAAACATTTTAATGTAGTTTTTTCCTCTGCAAATGTCATTTGAACAACTTCAAAAGTTGGCCTTTATATAACCCACCACTTTTGAAAGGAATTAACCATATATTGTTCACAGTGGCTTGGAAACTGAGGATTAAACAGCAGGAGGTATTTTTTTGCCTGGATCATGGAGGCCAAACTGGTGCTATCGGAGGAGAAAATTAAAAGCCGTGGTTAGTTTTTAAAATGAGAGGCCAGTGGTCAGATTGATTGGAAATCTGTTCTTTGTACTGCAGTTTGTAGAATTTAGCTGTAATTATTCCTCAGCAGGAAAAGAAACAAGGTGTGCTCATGCTCAAAGGAACTTTCTCTTTTACAAACCTGAGATTGAATTCAAAACAACATCTGACATCAATGTTTAAAGTTAAACTCTAAGTTCTGGAAATTAAACATTCGGTGGCCACTTGTGATTCAGGGTGATCCTAATAGGGCTTTTGAGGTATGGGAGATGTTGAAGGAGAGTTTGAGTTCACTGTTGTTGGCCTGACTAGTCAGTCCATGGTGAGTTCCTATGCACTGATTACTCTGCTCCCTATCAACTACACCACATTGGCTGCCCATGTCCTTCCTTAGTGCCTCTCAGTGAGGATATGACCTTTCTAATGCTAGGCTTTATTATGAAATACCTTCCAGCTTTAAGGAAAAATCATGCAAGGCCACAAGATGGCACTACATCTATGTGATTACTTCTTGGAGTTGACTGTGAACAGGCCTGGAATAAGGCCTGGCATCTGGGAAATCTGGAGCTTCTGCTGTCAGAAGGTAAGAAAAAACAGGATGCTGGTTTTCAAGGTGAATCTGGGCAGTTGTTTCATACTAGAGAAGCAAACCCTATAATCTGTAGGTGAACATTAATACGGAACCATATTTAGTGGTTTTAAGAATAAGGTAAAGGTAAAGGTCCAACCCCCCGCACATGCGTGCTAGTTGTGTCCAACTCTAGGGATGGTGCTCATCTCCATATTCAAGCCAAAAAGCCAGTGGTGTGCAAGTCCGTGGCTGTGTGGCTGGCTGGGCTGTATGGAAACACTGTTTTACCTTCCCGCTTTTTACGGCTGACCTATTTATCTACTTGCAATTACATGATTTCAAACTGCTAGGTTGGCAGGAGCTGGGGTTAACAGTGGGAGCTCACTCCGCTGCGTGGCACCCGGGATTCGAACCGCTGAGCTGCCGACTTTGTAGCTGACAGTTTTCAGTACTCTAGCCCGCTGAGCCACCAGACCCTTCTTAACAATATGGAGACAATAATTGCGTTATTTGACCTTGTCTCCATAACAATATGGAGACAAGGTCAAACAACGCAATTCATTAATAACATTATTATTGGGGTCTAAGATTTTAAAGCTGCCTAGATGCCCTAAGCACATCCAAACTCTCCTGATTTCGGAAGTTAAGCAGGGTCAGCCCAGGTTAGTACTTAGATGGGAGACCACGAGGGAATACCAGGTGCTGTAGGCGCCTGGAGTAGGAACTGGCAAACCACTCCAGTATTCCTGCCAAGAAAACTCTATGAACATGGAGTCACGAAGAGTCGGTCACTAACGACACAACACACACACAAGATTTTAAACGTGGAATCCTGGGGAATAGGCATGATGCTGTCAACATGGCAACCCTAAATTTGGGAGTTTTTTTCCTCTGGTCTTCAGAACATGCCTTTTAGACATGCTCAGAAGTACTGCTCTTTCCATTACTTGGCATGTGTACTGGAACTTACACATTTGCCTTTTTATTATTCTTCCCTAATTGTTGAGATTGCCTGACCAACACACCCACAACCTTTGAAATTACACTAATGCAATGGGTTCTGCCCTCTTTGATGTTACAAAGGTTTGCCACCTTTTGACATGGCAGAGGTCTGCCCCTCTGGCTTTGGCGCTGAACTCTCAGGGAATGGGATACCGCCACCCCTAACGATGAGTCAAGGGAAAAGATATGTCAACACTTGGCAAAGTTCTACAGCAGGCTGCTCACAAACAACACATCTTTTAATGGAGCCTTCAATAAGCAAAAAGACCGGTCACCCTCCATTTAAGTCTATGAAATGGGGTGAGAGAACTGTGGTGTGGCTAAGGTACAAGTCCTGTCAAACACCAGCTGTTCCCCACATTAGACAAATGATCTTAGTTAGCAATATCTAGAATTATTTTGTAGGGCCATTAGCTTGGAAAAGCCACATGGAGAGGGGGTGTGACAGACATGCGTTGTTTGAAGGTCTGGGACAATAAAAACACTATCCTTTACTTCAGAAGCAGCCTCAGAACATCTAAGCTCCAGGCCTCAACTGAGAAACTACCTGGCATATTGTCCATCTTACCAAGGACTTTACATCTAAGAAATAACTCCTGGCAACTCCATCTTTTGCCATGTTTTAACCCTTTGGTACAGCTCTGGAGGAAGAGCTATTCTTTGTTAATGGCCCGGAGTTCCCATCTGGGAAAATCTGGCGGCATATAAATAAATAAATAAATAAATAAATAAATAAATAAATAAATAAGAGGGTTTTGCCCTCGAAATATTAGAAACTTTTTATTATTTTTCTAGTAGCTTAAAGGTTCTACTTTTGCATTTGGTTTTAGTGATGGCTATACGCTCCCCAACTTCTTTTGCTTCACGTTTATTTCTTTATTTATTTCATTTATATACCGCAACCACCTAGCAAAAAAAGCTACTCTGGGAGGTCCCTTGAAGCCAAGGAGAAATGTCAGCGCGTCGCCGTGGCGCTCCAAGCCGCCCCAGGCCTTCCCGGCAGTCCCGCCGCCCGAAGAAGACGGTGCCCCCGCCAAGGCTGGGGCTGGAACGGGAGGGGCTGCTCACAGGCAAGGCTTCAAGGGGGGGGAGGGTTCCCCCTCTTCACGCGGCGGCGGCGGAAAACGCCCGTGCGTTCTCCGGGGGAGCCGAGCGCCTCTGCATTGCGGAGGGGAAGGAAGCCAGTCCCCCCGGCGGAGACGGGCCAGGAGGACACCCCCTCCGCCGCCACCCCCTCCGCCGCCGGGTCTCCGTCCTCGCGCCGTCGGCGGACGAGAGCCTGGCGACGTCACGAGGAGAGGCGCGGTTTTCCAGCCAACGAACGAGAGCTGGGCGGTCGCTTCTCTCGAGAAGGGCGGGGACAAAGAGCGGCGGGCCCCGCCGCCCCGCCTCCCGCTGGCAGCCAATCGGACGTCCCTGTGCGGTGCGAAGGGCTGGGGAGGCGAGAGCCTTCCCCCTCCCTTCCTTTCGCCCTCAGCTGGCGGTGTGTGTGTGTGTGGAGGGGGAAGTAGGTTAGTGGGCTCAGGCGGCGGGCCCCCGGGTCGGCGCTGTCTCTTTAAGAATGGAACGCGGAGCTCCCTCGGCGGCGGCGGAGGGATTGTGACGCGGTGGTTGCTGCTGCTGCTGCTGGAGCTGCGTTGTCGGAGCGTTCGGAAAGTTGCGCCCCGACCCCAGAGGCCGAAGCGTGGCGGCCGGCGGACGGGTCGGTCTCTCTCCACTGTGGCTCCGACGCTGGGCTTCTGGGAGACGCGTCCCCTTCTTTCCCCGGCGGCGGCGGCTCCTCCTCCTCCTCCTCCTCCTCTGCCCGAGGCCGTGCTCACCTTCAGCCATGCGGGCCAGAGAATGGACGCCGGGGAGCAGCAGCACGACGGCTTGTCCGCCCGGGAGCAGCTCTTCCACGAGAGGGTCCGCGAGTGCATTGTGAGTCGCCCGCCGGGGAACCGGGGGGGGGGGGTCGCCTGCCAGGGAGATGCGGGAGGAGGGGGGGGGGCGACCCGCGCCCCCCCCCCCCCCCCCCCGGGGCCCGGCTGGGGGGCGCGGGCTGGGAGGGGGGAATGTCAGGAGTAGGTTAGTTACGGGCCGGGCACGTCGGCCTAGGAGAGCGCGACGGAGGGGGAAAGAGTCCTCCCATCAGGCTTCCCATGTTGTTTACACTCCATTCTTCTCTATCCTCGTCCTAAACTAGTAGGTACCTGTAACTAAGAAGGCCTTTGGAAAGTCCTGGGAAACTTCAGCGGGCCCAAACTGCACCAGCCAGATTGGGATCTGGGGCTGGTTACAACAGGCGTCACGGAACTCCCACCACCACCACCACTTCATCCCTTACAGCCCCTCCGCTGGCTGCCCATCCATTTCCAGACACAATTCATAGTGCTGGTTTTAACCTGTAAAGCCCTCGTCCAAGCTATGTAAAAACCGTCTCTCGGAGTCCCTCCAGGTGCTAAGATCACCACCAGAGGCCCTTTCTCTCAGTCGCATTAGCTTCACGGGTACATTTGGTGGAGACAAGGGTGAGGGCTTTCTCTGTCGCTGTTCCCAGACTCGGGAACTCTGTCACATATTAGGAGGCCAGGCTGGCCCCATATTTACTGTCCTTCCACAAGCAGGCAAAGACCTTTCGCTTGAAATAGGCTTTCTCTTAGGGACTGACAGTCCAGGAGACAATAAACAGGAACACACACACACACACAGTTTTTGTAATGCATTTACCTATTTCATATTCCCCTGGTCAGCTTCCCATCATCGGTAGGGTGACCGGAACTATCTCAGAGCTGTGGCATGCACCCTGAAACCTGATTTAAATGTATTTAGGACCGTGGGTGTCCCCCAAGAATGCCTGCAACTGGCCAGCTGGCAGCCACCAATTCCCTGTACATGGATTCCAAAGGAGCCTTGGTGATACCTTTATTGGTCACTACTTAGACCAAAAATATAAGCTAAGCTTTCGATAGCAGCTTGCTATCTTTATCAAAGCATTGTACCAAAAATGCAGTCTTGATAGATGTTGTCTATCAGGCACTGAGAATCCTTTGGGTGAGATGGAATACACCACATGATGGTATCAGGAGGGAGGCTGGTGTAAAGACTGCTTCAAAGTCCCGGATACATTTAACACCAAGCATATCAAACGAAGCATCATAGTCCTCGATCACCCACCTCCTCCTTCCCACCCTGAATTTGGCTATATCAAGACTACAAGTCTCGATACAAGTACTAATAAATGGAGTATTAGTAATAGGCCAATAGTTGTTTGAATCCTCTGTTGGAAGATTGACTTTTTTCAGAATGGGCCAGATTATTGTCTCTTTCGAGCAGAAGAGTATGTTGCCATCCTTCAAGGAGGAGTTTACAATCTGACAGGCCCCCTTGACTTTCCCCTCTCCATCTGGTGGGTCGATCAAGTGGTGGTGGCTTTAGACTGAGCATCTTGTCAATCTTGTCAATAATATTTCTTTAATATTTGAACAGTTTTCTCTTTTTAGTTTTTACTCTTGTGTTTTTAATTATTGTAAGACACCTGGGTTCCCTTTTTATGAGAAAGACAGAGTTGAAAAATTAAATTAATCAATAAATAGAAATAAACAAGGCAATACTGTCATGAGGTATCCTGAAAACTGGTAAGATTTAACAGCTGTAAGGATTCATTTAATTAAACGGGGCTACAGTTTGTAGAAAGCCTCTGCCAAATAAACCTGTTAGCCTTTCAATTGCCACAAAACTCTTTTCTTATAGCAGACTAAGGCAATCCCCCCACCCCATCTTGGAAATACTCCCAAGAAACACTGAATAAATAAGTGTGTGTGTGTGTGTGTGTGTGTGTGTGTGTGTGTGTGTGTTTTAAATGCTGGGGGAAATTACCACCAGAAACAATTGGAATCCCACACTTTCTATAGGAGTAAAGGACTTTACTTCAGGACAACTTGTTTTGTCAATCTTAAAAGACGCTGGCTGCCTTGGCTACTCTTTCCATGTTGTTCCTCGGAGCTGGGCCCCATCTCTCTGAGCAGTCACTGTCTGTACTGTATTTTAAGTACCGTATTTTAAACTTGTAAATAGTTTAAAGAATTTAAATACTTTAACCTTATTCAACACTGGCTAGGCCTCATCTGAAGTACTCTGTCCATTTCTGGCCACCACGCTTCTCTAAGCATGCTGACAAACTGGAACAGGTTCAGAGGAGGGCAACAAGGATGAGTTAGGGGTTGTAAGCCAAGAGCTGCTAGGAGGAAAGAATGAAAGAACTGACACTGTTTAGCCTTGATATCCTATGATTTGCACTCCAGCCTTGAGCAGCACATTGGACTCAATGGCCTAGGACAGTGATGGCGAACCTATGGCAGGGGTGCCAAAGGTGGCATTCAGAGCCCTTTCTGTGGGCACCCGACATCGCCCCTTCATAGCCACCTGTATACAGGTTAAATTACTGTATTGGCACTTTGCAAAAAAAAAAAAGAAGTGGGTTTTGAATTGCAGTTTGGGCACTCAGTCTCTAAAAGGTTCACCATCACTGGCCTAGGAGTCCCCTTCCTGCTTCATGATTCTATGATTTTGTGAATTCTTCCAACAACTTCTGCGAGGTAGTATTAAGTTGCAGGTACTTCTGTGACCAAGAGAAAGGCCGTAACTATGGTTTGTGTCTCTCAGGGCAAATGTGGATTTTGCACCCCCTCCCTATCCCAGCAGGGTGTGTGTGTGGAACAGTACAGAGTATAAATGCTATTTTGTCATTTTGTCTATTCCCCCCCCCCCCCCCCCCCCCCCCCCACCGCCGGGGGGGCCCCCCCCCCCCCCCGTTCCCTACCCTAGTTGTGGCCCTTACCAGGAGCCCTTGCTGAGCTTCCTAATGGATTAGGAAGTGGAACATCAGTCTCTTTTACTGCCCAGATCTCTAGGTGTATTTTTATAACCCCCTCAAGTGAACCTCAACCAAAATGGAGGTGTCTGGCACTGAGGAGCTTATGACCTAACTGTTACATAGCTTCCTCCCCCCCACACACACACATACTTAACTGTTTGGTGACAGTTAATTAATCTTTTTTCCCCTCCGCCATCTGCCTTTTATTACTTGGGATTTTTTAATGTGTACTGTTTATTGCCTCATGGTAATGTTGTTTTTAACTTTGTATGCTCTTTGTTTCCTTTTGTTGTGAACCTCCCGGAGTTCCATCCGGAAGACAGGCAGTATATAAGCTCAAATAATAAATAAATAAATAAATAAATAAATAACAGCATGTTGGGCAGTGGGGAATTGTTTTAGCTTGAGTTGACCATGGATCCGGAGAGAAGACCTTTGTAACCGCAAAAAAAAAAAAAAAGGCTTTGGTGTCCCAATATTTATTCTAGTTTAGCTCTCAAAAGCAGACAACCACAGTCTTTGGGTGGAAGGCATGTGTTGGTGTGGTGTTGTCAGTAGTAGCACTGAGGTTCAATGGAGGCAGATGGTCTTAACCATCCTTTTTTCAAAAGATTTGTGGACCAGCACTTGCACCTTTCCCAACCAATAAGCCAGTTGGAAGGGAGTGATGGGGATTGTAGTCAAAGGTATGTGGAGGGCCCTGGGTTAAGGTTAAAGTAGGTCATAAGCTTCCAAGTTGCCTATAGAATTATTTTCCAAAATAGCATCACTGTGGTGAGTTTTGATGGTTTTAAAAATCCAACTTGCATACTCTTCCTAAAATCAGAAGAATCCCAGCTTGCTTTACAACAAAACAAATTACTTAGAAATGTTCATTTAAAAATACTGTTTTATAGTATTTTAAAATTTGTGATCATAGTACAGTTTAAATTGTTATGATCTCCCTTTGGTCTCCCATGAGAGAAAGGCAGCATGTAAATAGTATAAATAAATAAATCTCAAGTATGGTTGTTTGCAGTAAACTGTTTGCTTAACCTTTGTGCTTTTAAGATAAGAGTGTTTCCAAGTTGATGGCTGTTGGTCACTCTGACCATCTTTCTGAAATTATTAACAGTTCAATTGTGTGACAGCTGGCTGGGGAGCTCAGTGAGTTGAGTACCTGGCCATAAAGCCAGAGCTTGGGAGTTCAATTCCCCACTGTCCCTCCCAGAAAAAAAAAATCCAGTCTGTTTAGCCTTGAGCAAACAGCCTAGTCCAGTGGTTCACAACCTGTGGGTCCCCAGATGTTCCTGAACTGCAACTCCCAGATATCCCATCCAGCACAGTGAGTGGTGGAGGCTTCTGGGGGTTGTAGTCCAGGAACATCCGGGGACCCACAAGTTGAGAAACACTAGCCTAGTCCCAGCGCAACCCCAGAAGAAGGGAATGGCCAACTGCTTCTGAGTATTCTGTACCTAGAAAATCCTGAAAAAGCTTGCTGTAAGTTGAAATTGACTTGACAGCACATAATTATAGTCATGAAATTAATACACAGCATCTTTGGCTTCTCTTGCTTGTACCTCTCTTGGTCTTGCATGTCTGCCACACGCTCCCACTGCATGTGTAGCCTACCTGGTTTCACTTCCTCTTGCATCAGAGGGATGTGGACAGCTAGGGCAACTTTAGTTGCACCACATTTTAATTTAGTTGCCAGTTTAAAGGTAAGGGTTCAAACAACACCTCTGTCAAGTTGCAACCCAGTTTAAAGGCAACCCTTACCTTTAAATGAAATTGTGACTTTGCAAGGGTGTTATCTGAAAGGTAGGCTGAGAGCTGTTTCCTGTGTAATTATGTGCATTAAAGCAGGCATTCTTGCTGATAAGTTAAGAGTATACATGTGTGGTTGTTCTGCTATTAAGATATGTATTTGGGATGTGTGGCAACAGCTAGACCTGTTATGAGAGCATTCATGAAGGTTCTAAATCATAGAGTACTAATGATTTGTTTTAAGGGCTTCCAAAGGCCATACTCATCCATGTTAAATATATAGCAGGCCACCAAGGTCTGTATATTTCCTTCCTTCCTTCCTTCCTTCCTTCCTTCCTTCCTTCCATGTGTTTGTGGCCCCAGATTAGGTTGGTACAACAAAGGGGACTGAATATGCCCTTACCTGTGTATAAGGGTCCCAGTCTAGATTGGATCTATGTGTGCTTATTTGGAATAAGAAAGAAGGGAGAGACTGTGTAGTATCTAATTTAGCCTTCAGAGTTCTAAACTGATTCCTCTAAGTCTTAACTTTAGGTATATATAGGTATTGAGTATGTTCAGTGGTGCACTTGATGTATATATGATGCTGTGCAGATTGGGATTGTGTATAGTTCCTGGTTGTGTAAACTTTTGGGAACATCATGTACACAAGTCAGCTGCTTGGAGGAAGGACAGGATGAAACAACACAAAAACTGCATTATTGTAGCATGCTATTGAGTGTCTCAGCCAATGGCCATCTGTACCTGTATCCATACTGACGTTCTTGTGAATATGATAAAGTAGTTCCTTTGGGTGTAGACATTCATGCCACAAGTTTGTCAAAATGGCTCAGAGATTTCATCTGGACAGAGGGTGTCAATGTGTATAGTTATGCTTTTGTTCTTGTCTTTGCTTGTTTAGGGAGCCAGGCATGATTTTTATTTATTATTTTTATTTATTTCAGTTTGTATACCACTTTTCGAACTTACATTACCCAAAGGAGTCTACATGGTCCACAAGACATAGACATAGATATTAAGTCTATTAACATACATCAGATCTGGGAATTGACAGGCTAAATCATCAATCATCGCTCTTCAGCAGCATCCGGCAGATGATCTCACTCTTATCAGATAGAACACTTCTGTGGAAGGGGGCCCGGGTGGAGGTTTTCACAATACCAACCCCAACATCTATATATTATGTAAGATGTATACAAATAATGAACAAAGGACATAATGGAGGAACCACCCTCACTAGGTTAGGAAAGCCTGCTGAAAGAGATGACTCTTCAAGGCTTGGAAGGTGTGCAGAGCCTTTCTCAATGATGGGCCATACACAGGACAAAGGAGATTGTATCTGTTCATCCTTAGTTTGAATCACCTGCTGAGACATGCTTGCCTTACCTGCTGGTTGCCATACCTACTTTCTAAACCTTATTTTGCTTTTGTCATGAGAGAACAGCCTCAGTTTGATAAACTTTCACAGGAGTTGGCCGCCTGCTCTAAATATGGTCCCCACTTAATCACAGCCAGTGCTGAGGGTGGGCATCCTGCATGCTGGCGAGGAGCTGCATTTTGGCACCTGATGCCCAAGCAGCTCCGTTTCAAGGGGGGCTACCCATGGCTCCTAGGTGGCGACAGCGCGAGTGGCATCTTTATTTGCAGCGCAGTCTCTGCCCGGAGACAGCCACCTGCCTGGTGTATGCATGATATGAGCAGCTTGGAAAGCTGAGAGATTCTTGGCATGGAAGCCCGGGGAAGGGAGAGGGAACAGGGAGTTCAGCCTTCCTTCCCAACGTGGCTTTGTGTGCCAAAGGTTAGTCCAGAGTCCTGCCTGAGGACTCCAGCGTGTTGGCCGGGGCTTGGAATTCTGCGGGGATCAGTTATCCGATTAGCAGGAAGAGAATGCCCGGAGTTACGCAAGACGAACTCCTTGCCCTGTGGTGTCAAGCCGTAATCAGCCGTGGGATTCAAAGCATATGTTCACCTGGGACATTCCGGAGGCAGACTCTTGGTAGCGAGTGACACGCAGGTACCAAGCATTCTGTCCGAAGCCATTCAGGATCAGGCCAATGGTCTCTCCTGTCCAGTGTCCTCCTCTTCACAGTGGCCCATCAGCTGCCTCAATGGAAAACCCATTGCAAACAGAATAAGGAGAGTAGCGTCCTTTGCAGTTGCTGCCTAGGGGGAAAGATATTGGGCACAGTAATAAACAGCAAATAACTGGTTACTTTTAATTGATGTCTGTTTCTAAGGATAAAGGATGGTTTGACTTCTCTTTGGTGCGAGGGACGGGGCTTCCCTAAATGGAGGAGGAGGAGGAGGAGGAGGAGGAATATCATTGCTTTGCATGCAGGATCTGACTACTGCCTGGTGCTGTGCAGCAGATACGGAGGCAACATGGTCCTCTTGGATCTTTACCATCATTATTAGTTTGGCGCTGGTTTGATGCTGCCCTGTAATTTGTTAAGAGTCCTTTTTTAAAAATTGCATTAGGTGAGCTACTTTCCCATTGTTTATTGAACAGTCTTTTTTTTTTTAGTAGCAAGTTGCCTTTTTCTTGTAAAGGCATCCGCAGCAGTTGTCCACAGGTTCTTCCCATGAGGGCTGGAGTACCTCAACACACTTCCTGTGCATGGTGGCAGGCCATTTTTTTAGTGTCCGGCCCCAAGAAGAGTTGAAAGATGTCCAGATAAGTTTATCTAAAACTCAGCCTTGGTAGCAGCAGTTTTGGGAGGTGCTGCTGGTGCCTGGTGTGTGGGGAGATGAATGATCCTCTGAGGGGTGGTGGGGCGATGTGCTGCCTGTTGAAATCAGTGACACCACCCGCGTTCACCCTCTCCTTACTCAAGTTACGGGAGAGCTTTGGCCGTCCTGTGTATAAACATGATGCTGCTTTACCTCATCCCCTCGTTTTGCTCCGCTACTTGGCCGAAGAGCAGAAAAATACAGCTGGTAATTGAGTTTCTTTCTCCTGTTGTTTCTAGTGAGGGGTCAAAGCTGGGTAGCGCCCCCACCTCCACCCCTGTCCCCAAAGAGCACATGCATTCAAAGAGATTATGGAGCAGAGAGCCTGAAAGGAGGAAAACACCTCTTGGGTCCCAATCACCCATTTCCAATAAGGAGATAAGTGGGGAAACTGGGCTGGCTGGCTGTAGTCCAGGTATGTCCAAACCTCAGCCCTCCTGATGTTTTGGATCACAACTCCCAGAATTCTAAGCTTAGCTTGCCAATGACAAAGGACTGTGGGAGTTGTGGTCCAAAACATCTGGAGGGCTGAAGTTTGGACATACCTGTTGTAGTCTAAGATTGAAGCGGGGCAGCACTCCACTTATTCTCATGGGCCCACTTCCATCTTCTTAATCGTGTTGCTGTTGAAACGGCCTCCTTTCACTCTCATGGCCGGAGCTGTTGTGTTGAGAGTTTTTTCTGGGAATGCTCAGCTGGCACTGAGTCTCGTCATTTACCTGTTCTTTATTTGCAGATCTGGGGGAGAGAAAAAGTGGAAGAGGCTTTGTCTTGCCTCTTACCACACATTTCACAGAGCCTGATCTTTGCAGCCCAGTGGTTTGCGAAGCAGGGTGGAGGTGCTTGGGGTGGTGCCATAATTTTGATGCTAGACTGGGATTTGGAAGATGTAAATCTCCACTGTACCACAAAAGCATAGGGTGAGCCCCCCCAAGCCTCTCCTGCCTTTCAAGGTCATTGTGAGGATGAAGAAGCAAGAAGAGCCATTGTTGTCTTGAGGGTTTTTTTTTTTTTGAGGAATAATGGGATACATGTAAATATACCTAAAAATAGCTTAAGATTTCTAGACAAGTAGACACATTCAGCTAGCTGAGGGATCTCAGTTTAGAGGTGAGTTCAGCTCGTGGTGCAGTGGTTAAATGCCTGTACTGCAGGTAAAACTGCGCTCACGACCTGGGGTTCAATCCCAGGTAGCAGGCTCAAGGTTCACTCAGCCTTCCATCCTTCCGAGGTTGGTAAAATGAGTACCCAGCTTGCTGGGGGGACAATGTGTAGCCTGCACATTGTAATTAAAATTGTAAACCACCCAGAGACTACTTAAAGTGGTATGGGGCGGTATACAAGCAGAACACTTTGCTTTGCTTTGCTTTATGATCTTTTTACGGAACAACAGCCTCTGAGTGACGTTGCAGCTGAAAAAAGAGTTTGTACACTGTGGGCACTCGGTGGTTGGGATTGTCCCACGGCGGAACAGAAATCACAGAGGTGGCCTTGGTGATGTGTCTCTCTCACTGGCAAACAGGCCACCAGGTGCCTTGGCAAGCAGCTGAGATCTAGTCCGTGTGCTGCAGTTCAGTAGGAGACTAAGTTACCATGTCTTGCTCAAGGAGATCTAGGCCCTGAAACATCATTTGTTCTTTCCTTTATGAACAGTTTTCTTCAGCTTCCTAAGTTACATTGTGCTTACCATTCCAGAGTTTGTCTTCTCACAGCCCTGACTTGGTGGTCTCAGTTACAACTTCCAGATTCAGTGGCAGGTGGTATCCCCTGCAAGCACAATTAAAACAGTGGTGCAGGTAGCTAATAGAAGCTATTTTCTCCAATCTATATTTCTCCAAATCACTCCACCACCACCTTCACTACTGAGAGATAAAACTGAACAACACATGCAAGATCATCCTGGGAGTTCATTAGGCTACTGACCACTGGTCACTACTGGATGATTTCATTATTGCTATACACCCATGGTTTCCAACTGTGGGTAATCCAGCTAGTCTTGGATTGTAACTCCCAGAAATCCCTGGCCGGCACATCTGATGGTGAACACTTTTGGGTTACTCAAGGTTGGGAAACACTGCTATATACCATCTCCCCCAACTTGGTACTCTCTACATCTGTTGCACCACTTGTCCAAAGTTTGTACAGTATTGGTGTTGTAGCTCTCAGAATCTCACAACTGGCAGGGGTGTGGCGTTCTTCCTGTTAGCCACTTGGAACTGATGTGAGCCAGCCCATGACTCATGCAGGCAATGTGATCTGAGATTAACCTTCCCGCGTGAACTTGCTGATGCGCTGGCTTTGGTGCTCGTTCTTTGAACAAAATAGGTTGTGCTTTGCAATCAGCCATGCCAGACGCTTTGGCTCATAGATGTTATTGAATGGGTCTCAGCTCTCATTTGTGCGGCCGATTTGACATGTCAGCAGCTGGGATTCCTGACACCGTTGGCTTTGCGGCAGCTGAAGGGGGCCTTTTTATCATCCGCAATTCTTGGCTCTGAGAAGCGCTGAAGCAGCAAATGCCCCGGCTGCTCCTGCTCCCAAGTGGGTATGGCAGATGGAGTCCATCTGCCAGACAAGTTGGGCAGCAGTGGCCAGCTGGAGGCAAGGGAGGGAAGATGCCCTGTAAACAACAATGTGCTCTTTTATTTCCCTTCTCTTTATTTCCCTTCTCTTATGAGATGTTTCCAGTGCAATGCGCTGATCACCATCATCACAGAGTGCTGTCAAGGAGGCGGTGTGGGCAATGGAATTCCCAGCCCTTGTCTCGGCAGCCAGAGACCTAAACCAATGACTTACTTAGATGTTCATCCAGAGCATCAGAGGGCAAGTACTTGGCCCAGAAGCAGAAACAAGAACCTGCCTGTGACTTATAAATCTCCATGAGGGAATTACTCATGTTCCCCACCATACAATCCCCTGCTTCAGTCAGTTCACACAGCATCCCCCTGTATCAATAGGGGGGTGGATTCTGTTATCCTGCTCCTTTCTTGTTGCACATCCCAAGTTGTCGCTGGTTTCTCAACTGACTCAAAATCCTAGATACTGTGGAGT
Organism: Phrynocephalus versicolor; assembly: GCA_023846285.1. Taxonomy (NCBI): domain Eukaryota; kingdom Metazoa; phylum Chordata; class Lepidosauria; order Squamata; family Agamidae; genus Phrynocephalus; species Phrynocephalus versicolor. Next base: position 6,190,592 of record JAHTLZ010000010.1, read on the forward strand.
ATAATCTGTGATCCTGCACTGGTACCATATAGAGCTAGTTATTCTGCGCTGATTGCACCAAGGTGGATTTGTTTTAAATCATTATTTACATTTTTTAAATCAGATTTTTTGATAGCTTGAATCAAAAACTTGATTTTAAAAAAGTAAATTGTTATCTAAATCAGATTTTTTTTTAAAAAAAATGGTTTTTATTGCCCTGGATTGCAGGGCTCAGCAGTTCAAGCTGGCTGAGCTCTTAAATTTAAAAAGAATACACTGAATTAATTGGTGTTCCTGGCTCAACCCATTTGGCTGAAATCCAGTTGCTTAACATAGTACAGTTGTAACTAGAGTAGACCCACTTGAACCATTGAAATTTATGGAGGACTTGACTCACCAAATCCTGAAGATTCGGTAGTGACAGGATTTCAGCTCTTGAGTAAGTGGACTCACCATTAGGCAATGTATTCAATTCTATTCTTCTAGTTGGAATTATGGATTGGGTTTAGATCTACAGTATGTTTCTGCAGAGTCATGCAGAGTAGATCTTTGCTGCTTTGCCAGGTTACCTGAAAGAATGAAACATTTTTATTTTGCATTTGTTACCAGTTACATTGTTAAAATCCTCACTTGGAAGTTTAGAATTTTGATTGTGTCTGCTGTCCTTTAGCAGTTACTGTATATCATTATACCAGATCTGAATGTATGTGAACAATCTGTCCAAAGGGCAATCTGCCCATATTCTCCAGTGCTTTGCAACAGGGCCAAAGAAAGTCAAACCACAAGGGCACAAGATCTACCAACAGGAGTCTGGTAGGAAATGTAAACATTTGGAATTAAACAATATTAAGCCCAGTAAATTGACTTTGAATGCAAGAACGTAGAGGAAAACACCATCCTTTTACAAACAATGGAACAATCCCTGTCTTCAGTGTGGGAACACCTTTATTGGATCTCTCTCTCTTTCTCTCTCTTTCTCTCTCTTTCTCTCTCTTTCTCTCTCTCTCTCTCTCTCTCTCTCTTTCTCTCTCTCTCTCTCTCTCTGTGTGTGTGTGTGTGTGTGTGTGTGTGTGTGTGTGTGTGTGTGTGTGTTGTGTCGTTACAGTCGTGACCGGCTCTTTGTGACCCCATGTCCATGGAGTTTTCTTGGCAAGAATACTGGAGTGGTTTGCCGGTTCCTACTCCAGGCGCCTACAGCACCTGGTATTCCCTCGTGGTCTCCCATCCAAGTGCTAAGCAGGGCTGACCCTGCTTAGCTTCCAAAATCAGGCAAGATCGGATGTGCTTAGGGCACTAAGAGGTTATAAATAAAATTACCTTTGATTTCTTTACAACCCCAAATGGAAACTGGACAGAGCTATAGTTACTGCCCCTCTTGTAACTGGTATTAGAGAGGCCTGTTTGGCCAGATGGGTGGAATATAAAAACAATAATAAATAAATAATCTCCTGAAGTTATATAATTTATGCTAAAGATCAAAAGGCATTGTTACCTTCCACAGCATTTTGAAGAGGTTCACCCATCAAGCAAATTGTGTCTGAATTTCATGCATGGAGCCTTTAAACAGTTCTGTGGAGGTCAAATTCTGTCTGGCAGGTTCTGTTCTCTTAAGAAAAAAATCATGACTGAATCTCACCTAAAATTCAAAAGGATCTCTATTGTTTTGCATTCTAAGAGAGATTCTGATACTTTTGTCCTTCTCTTTCTCCTCTTCTTCTTTTCATATATGAATCTTCTCTGGGGGGAAAAAATCATTCCCCGTGTTGTTTTACGTGCAGACATTTTGGAGGTTTGACCTCTGAGTGAGAGAACATGGACCTTGCTGTTTGTGACACCGGGTTAAATGTTTTAATGTGCAAGTTCCTTCAGTGGTTCCCAACCTTGGATAAGCCAAGTAAGCATACTTGGACTGCAACTCCCAGAAGCCTTCACCACTAGCTATGTTGGCTGGAGTTTCTGGGAGTTGTAGTCCAGGAACAGTTGGGTTACCTGAGGTTGGGAACCACTGATTTAGATGACAACGGTAGCAGATGTTTGGTAAGTACTGTATGTGATAGGAGTGAGGGAGTGAAGAACATGGAATATTTGTAACAATGGTTCTGAGTGGCTGAGAGAACCTAGGGCTGTTGGAGCATTGGTTGGGTTTTTGGAGGACTCTTGGTCGGGGCGGAAGCAGGTGGCATTTTATAACAAAAGAACTGCGAGTGTGAGGGGGAGGATGATGTTAGAGACCGTGAAGAATTGTTCTGCACAAATTTAAAGCCTGGGAACAAATAAGTTTTCCTTGGATGCCATTATTTTAATATTTTAATTAAACAAATTCCGGCTGAGTAGTATGAAGCTGAATACTTGACCGTTGACTTGTGGGGGTGGTGCTGAGGGCATGAACGAAGGGGCAAAGGCACACACCTAAGGGCAGCTAAAGATTGGTGTCAGTGCAAGAGGAAGAGAGGAAATAGGTGAAGATGGTTAAATAAAACATGTTCATGCCTGTGGATTTTTTTTAAAGAGGCCATTACCTAAATAGTCAAACTCAGGAGACAGAAGGAGTTTTGACACCAGTCAATGAGAGGGGGGTCATTGGAGAACCAGTGGGAAAGCTGGTTGTTTTCTCAGTGCTGTGTTTCCCTCCTTCCCTCTGCCCCCCCCCCCCGAGCTACCGTGTGCAGTATCTCAATCTCCTGTTTCCCTTCCACCTGGCTCTGGAGCGGCCAAGGGTCCAGCAGAAAAACACCTTGCCTCAGCGGGGACAGCATGGCACTGCAGTCCTGAACTTTCAGCTTCCCATCACCGGGCTGGCCTCCAGCCAAGGCTTCTCCTGCCGCAGCTCTTTGGCGGCTCTGCCAGGAGCCTGGAAACCACTTTGCAGAGGTCAAAAGCAATCAAAAGATGCAGGTTCCTTGCAGGGTTTGGCGTCCCCGCTTGTTCCCAGATCCAGACTGGTTTGGACTGAGAAGGTGCCAGCTGTGCCAACGCTACTGCCTGACTGTGGTTGCTCTGCCAGCCCTTAGGGAAGCTGCCTTACACTGAGTTAATACCTGGGTCCAGCTGGGTCCTGTGTAGTCAACATTTTACTCGTGGGGGTGGCCCTCCAATAAGAAATGGGTTTTGCATTAAAACACCTGTCAGAAGAGGTGCTGGCAGATTGAAAGGGCTGGAAGTGCACTTTTCTCTTTAAGCCTTTCATCTTGTCATCATTATGGGGAACCGTTGTGTGTCCAATCAGCATAGCCAATGACAGGTCCCTGAACATCCGGAGGACCGCGAGTTGCCTAAAGGAGAAAAATGGTTTAACAGAGAAAATGTTCATAATAATGAGCCTACCTCTTCCTCTTGCTGTTTCAAGATTCTATCCTCTTGCATTCCATTCATTGACATCAACACAAGCCTTAAGATTTTTGAGTAAATAACCATCAATTATAAACTGTCCCAAGAGCATCCATATTCTATGTTAAAGAAATTTGAGGTTCTGTTGTGTTATGAAGTTGCAAATATATTTTTCCACAGCTTTAACCTTATTTTGTCTGTGGCCTTTTGACAAGGGCCATGATCTCCTGTTGAGGAAATTAACTGAGAGGGCTTCCAAATGGTTTTGTTTTAAATAGGTGTGTTTCCTTGTTTTCCTGTTTAAAATGTGAATGGTGTTTCCTGTTGGAGATATTAACTAGATTTGGCATGAAACAACACGGCCAATGTAACCTGCTGCGCTGCATAGTCCTAGCCCTTGGTCATGCTACCTCCCAGGCAGGAAAATCCAGCCTTCAAAGTTCAGGATGCCAGGTGGCTTAGAAGGATTGGCACACCCACTTCCCTTTGGTGTTTTGTGGAACAAACTTTTGGAGGAAAAAACAGGATTATTTGTATAGCAGAAGGCCCATGGTCAGGGACATGGAAGATTAACTATTAAAGGGAGAGACTGGTGGTGAGAGAAACGGCTAAATAACTCGGTTGACATAGGTCTCTGGCTGAGGTCCCAAAGGTTGAGAGTTCGATTCCCCACGGTGCCTCCTTGAGAGGGGATGCTCTTGATGAGCCATAAGTTCCCTTCCAGCTCTGCAGTTCTGAAAGAGTCTGAGCTCTAAAGTGCTGTCTCCTATGCCAAGGTAGTTTCTGGGTATTGTGGTCAAGGCTCTTGGTCTCTGGAGGTGGTTCTCAGCTATCGCTTTGCTTTTTCCTCCTGAACGTATGCATTTACTCTGCATGGCTAAGGACTAGGGACATGATTTTAACAATAACAATAATTAAATAAAAAAATTAGTAATGCCTCTCTTACATAACCGTCCCACACGTTCAGCTCTGATTGTCCTCTGCTTGTTCCCTGAAGCTGCTCCCTCATGTGCTCATTATACTGGTTCTCTTGTGAACTGACACAAGTTGCGAGTTGTTGTTTTGGCTGACAAGGTTTAAACCGATGGTTCTCAACCTGTGGGTCCCCCGATGTTCCTGGCCTGTAACTCCCAGAAGTCTCCACCACTTGCTGTGCTGGAAGAGGTTTCTGGGAGTTGCAGTTCAGGAACATTTGAGGACCCACAGGTTGCTGGCATGCATTAGAAAGCTGGGCAAGCCCACACCATCTTTTTTGGCTTCTTTGCCATCCAAACCTAACCTGCTGGTGCAGCCATCCCCTTGGATTTCACAGTGACCATTGTGTGACACCCAGACCATTTTTTACCTTATTTTTCATTCTCACTGCTAGCTGCACCCCTACCGCCTTCTTTCCTCCTTTAAGTTATCTTTTGTCCAGTTCTCACTATTTCACAAACGTACTGTGGGTGTTGCTCCCAGGGTTGCATGTATTTTTCCTTGCTTGTGCATGGTGATCGCGAGATGCTCCAGCAGAACCAGCACTCAGAAAACAGAAATCTCATTAGTGTGTGATTGTCCACGACGATCCAGGAAATACCTCTTTATTCAAGGTTCATACTGTGTTCACAACATACTGCCCAAAATTCTGTTGTGTCACAGTGGCCATTGCTGCCAGATGGACTGTATAAAAATCGTAACAGACAGACAAACAAACCAAATGGTCCCTTTTGATCTATTTTCTTCCCCAGTAAACAAACCACCCCTGCCACGATTTTCAGGTGTGCATTCACTGACTTGGTATGTGCATGTGCACACCTCAGGAACTGTAGTGGGGACAGTTTATTTTGCCAGGGAGGAAAAGGCCAAAATGGCTTCTGCTAAGCAACAGGATTTTGATCAGAGTGCTTGTACAAAACTACTCACATTCAAATGGGTCCTCTTGTTTTTTAACAATGCCACTTTATATCCAGTTGATGTCCTGCAAACCTTTGCTGCCAAGTACTAAATGACTTCATTTACAAGTTGTTGTTGTTTGGATTAAAAGTGGCTGGCCCTGCCCACCAAGAACACTGAATGACCTCTTCCTTGAGCACAACTTGGTGTCCCAAGTATGGCAGGAGGAAGGTGGATTCTTTTGCAGTGTTCCTAGGAAGTGTCAGGTAGGCAGGCAAATTCTCAGATTTATCCTTGCCTTGCTTTGGTGTCCATGTGGTTATGTTGATGAATGGAACATGGGATCTTTGTTGCACGGGTCACTTGATTGTCTCCCATGCAAATGCATTGAAGGCATACATTTTGCAAAACAAAGTAAGTAGGTTGCGGTTCAGGACGATGCTGTGGCTGAAACAGCTGTGACCTCAATTGAAAGGGTTATTCTGATAGGGTTAAATCTTTTCCCCCTAAATCTCTCCTTCCCTAATGAATTTAAAAGATGGATTTCTTGCTCCCCTTTCCTTGTTTCTAAATCCTGGGTGCCGTAAATGGACTGGGTGTGGGATAAGCTGGGATTTGTGGGTAAGGAAAGGAAGTTTGGCATCTGTTCTGGGAAATGAATGGGGATTAAACAGGTTTGTCTGTTTTATTACTTGGAGGCTTAATGGCAAGAGTAGGGTGGCTTCTGAGCATAAGCTGTCAACAGAAATTACTGTATATGGCAGGGAGCTGGTTTGCTGCAGTTTATGGCCACTTGAGAATAGCCTGGACTATTTTTTTAATTGGATTTTTATACCGCCCATCTGGCAGCAAGGTCACTCTGGGTGGTTTACAACAATCAACACATTCAAACAATTCATAAAATAAAACCATAAAATAGTAACACAATACAATAAAAATAAAATTAATATTAAAGTAACATAAAACAATGCATTATTATTATTGGCATTCCCTCCTGTGAAGTTTGTTTTCTGCTTCCTTTCCTTCTACTGATTTTCCCCTTGCCACCCAGAATGTGGTTCTCAACATCTGTTCTCAGAGAAAAGGGAAGATTGCTATCTTAAAGATGTTAAGCATGGATTAAGTCCCAAGTGGGAGGTGGGTAGCATGGGGGTTTGTCAGGAAGATTGTTTGCTTTGTTCTGGGTATTGTTTGTATGTGTGAATGTCATTTTGTTTTTATATTGTAGTTTTACATTTAATTTTTTTTTAAAGCAATAGATATCTGTTCTCTGGCAATACCCATGGTTCTTCTTCATTGAGTAACTATTCCTACCATTTGCACCATTACTGCCACATCTCATCCTCCTTTCTTTCTCTGATCCAAGGCTGCCTGTTTACATCCACTAGAAAACTATGGCAGTTCTTTCCCTTAAAATGATAGCAAACATGTTTTGCTGCAGGCAGGTTCTGGATCATATGGGTTTGGCTGCACTTTTAGTTGGCACTTGAAAAAGTGCGTAGTGAGCAACACTGATGAAACTGGGTGGAAAGTGCTCCAACGCCATGGACTACTTCCAGTCATAAGAAATCCCACAAAGTTTTTTTTAAAGGGTGTTGATGTTGATAATGGAATTCTTGGAATATCATAGAATCATAGAATATTGTAGTGAAGGTGGAAGAGGCCCTATAAGGCCATCAAGTCCAACGCCCTGCTCCATGCAGGAATACAAATCAGGATACGAAACCTGATTTTGAAAGCTAAGCTGGGTCGGCCCTGGTTACTACTTGGATGGGTGACTTCCAAGGAATGCCAGGTGCTGTAGGCGCCTGGAGTAGGAACTGTCAAAACCCACTCCAGTATTCCTGCCAAGAAAACTCCATGGACATGGGGTCACGAAGAGTCAGACACGACACAACACACACACACACACACACACACACACACACACACACACACACACA
>JAHTLZ010000010.1:6204459-6216025 GCA_023846285.1 Phrynocephalus versicolor
CACACACACACACACACACACACACACACACACACTTCAAGCCATCTGGCTGGTTCTCTCTTTTAGAGGATGACACACACACCACACCACACCACACCACACCTCACAACAGTCTCCTGTTCTTATGTGGTGGAAGGCTTTGTGCCACAGCTAGTTCTGAAGCAAAACTTAACTGCCAGTTTTCCTTCTTTATATGAAAGGTGATGGGGCTTCATTTTCTCCTTTGATTTAATTTTAAGCCATACAACCAGAAGGAGTTTTTTCCAATCCTGGCACTCTCCCAGATGTGGTGGACTACAACTCCCATCATCTCACCTTCCTGCTTATGAGGGTGGTGATGATACTCCATCATGACTGGAGTGGTGCTTGGTTGCAAAAAGCTGCATCAAAGAAGGATGGGCTGGACAGCTGGGGCCTCTGGGTTCTGCTATTGCCTTTCCTTCATACCAAATTCAGGTGAAAGTGTTGTTTCTGGAAAGAAACCACGGGTTTATTCTCTGTTCCTGAAAATGAGTTTTGAAAGCCCTTAGCTTTTTGTAGGTCTTCCATTCTTTCTGCTCTGTCATGTTTCTTCTTTTTTATTTTTTTAAAAAAACCCTTTTACTTAATTTATAATCATTACTAGCATCATGCATACAATAATATCCAGTTCATAAAATAACAAACCTTACGGGATGAAACCAAAGGATTACAAAGGCTGGAGACCTCTTACAGGGTTGCATGAGAGTATTTTGGCCAACATTGTGGTAATCCACTGTGATCATTTGCAGCAGGTCAGCACATATGATGAAAGAGGAGGCACAACCTCTTCATCTGAGTAGGCAAAGTTTGTAAATGGCTGCCAGAGTTTGTAAAACTGTGTGCTGGTCACCACTTCCTCCTGGAGCTGAGGCCTCAGCAGTTATCTTTCATGTAAGTGCAAAGTACAGTAGAATGCCTGTACTCACAGGGGACCAGTCCTAGGATTTACTGTGGATACCTGAAACCGTGGATGTAGAAACCCTCTACATACAACATAGAAGGAGGTGGGACAAAGGTCACAAGGGGGCACCTTTATATGTTGTATGTAGGACCGTGGGAAACCGTGGGAAAGGGGAGCCATAGGTACCGGTCCTTTAATATCCATCCTGCCCTTTCCAATGGGCTGCAATAAATCTAACCTGACATATGAACAGAAAATTGAGAACAGCCATTTATACAATAAATTTGCATTATTTCACCTCCTGCCCCTGAAACTATCTGATGTCCTTCTTCCCACTTACAGACCTCTGGGAGTACTACCTCCCTTACCTCTACTCGTGCATCTCCCTGTTTGGAGTGTTGCTGCTCTTGTGTAAGTCAGTTGGGTTTGTATTACTCTTTATTGGAATGCTGGGAAAGGGGGGGGAGCAGACCAGGCCAGGCTACAGCTACAGGCAGGTTAGAGGAGGACTCCAAAGAGTGAAGGGTCTGTGGGTGGGTCTTTGGGATAATGGACTTCTCCTGGGCTTTGGTTTCCATCCAACCAGTTGAGGCAAATTGGCTGGACCTCAGGTAGCCGGTGGTTTTGTTAGCCAGACCTGCCGACTTCATCTCTTGCCCGGGAAGCCATCTTGTGATGAGCTGGGCAGCCTGTCTGTTTACCTCAGCGCTGCCTCTTCTCCCTGGAGCGGTGGCTTTCTCAATGATCCTGTGCTGCAGCCACAGTCAGCCGTTGCCAATATAGATGCAGCCCGGCAAGATCTGGAAGGTCAAGCATTCACTAGGCCTTGTCTGCTCATCCTTGTGTGTGTGTGTGTGTGAGAGAGAGAGAAGGATCTTTCCCAGCTCCCTGCCACTTGGTCCTTTTAGTAGAAAATAGGAGAGCTCAGAATAGCGGCATTTTCTTTGCCCGGTGTGGCTCTGCCTTTAAAATTCAATTCCTGCTCTAAAGCACTGATCTCCAGCTGTAAGGGTGGGATAGTTGTTACAAATACTAGGATGCTGTATGGGGTGACAATGCCATGTATTGGTGGAGACCCCTAGTCTCGTGAAGGAGAAAGCCCTGCTTCCCTCCTTTCCCCTTGCATGTGATCCAAGTGCTCTGCCAGACTTTTCATTCCTTTGTGAGGAGTTGTAAGTGATGTGAGCAAATGCCCATTGCTGAGAGACAGAGGAAGATAGTGGCTCCCTTCAGTTTCTAAATTCCTCGACTTGAAGGTTGCATTTTTTGTCTCCAGCTGCACCCGGCAATATCAACTACCTTTTTAGCCTGGTCCTAGTGGAAGGGGTGTGTGGTATTGATTGGACACACATCTAACATGTTGTGGGCAGATGTGATTCGCAGATGTTTCTGCATGTACCTTTGCTTAGGATGAGGGGGGAATAAGTCAGAGCAGTCTGAGAACGAGATGTTTTTGTTTGTTTGCTACCAACAGATGGTTGGACTTGGAACGCATTTTAAAAAACACACATGTACTAGGGACAGAATTAAAGAGAAGGCAGTGTGCCCTCAAACCCCCCCCCCCCCAACTTGGAAAAAATGGGGGTAGGGTGGGGTGGGCAGTGAACGTAAATAAAAATGTTTCCAAGCTGTCCCTTGCTTAGCATGGAATTCAGCCAGACCGGACGGCGTGTCCATCACACAAGGGTGTGACCAGCAGGACAGACTTGTTTTTCCAGCTGCCTGAAATTCAGCCCTTGATGGGGTAACAAAAAAGGCATGTTGGCCAGAGGAGCCTCAAACCGGCCATTTCCTCTACTGCAGAATGAGACCACTGGAGCACTCAGACTTCTCCTGGTTCAGTAGCATCCCCAGAGCAGTAATTAAGTCTGGGAGAGGGTCTGCCTTTGACCTGGTGGGCTGTTTTGTTCACCTGGCAGAACCTGCTTCCCACTGAAGCTTCCCTTTCTTGAGCATGGACTGTGGTGCCCCCTGCTGGCAGATGAGGTCGATGTCCCATTTCTCTCTCTCTCTCTCTCTCTTTCTCATCCTCTACAGTGTGCACACCCTTTGGCCTGTCACGTATGTTCACCGTTACAGGAACGCTGCTGGTGAAACCCAGGGTAAGATCATGCAGGGCTTCGAGACTTGCCAGGACCAATGCAAAGACAGGGGTTGGGGGCACTGAGCTGTTCTTATCTCAGGATGTATTTTAGTCAAGAAGGCAGGACGTGAGTAGCAGGAGCTAAGAATAATATAGAGGAGTGGTTCCCAAACTGGGGTCCCCAGGTGTTCTTGGACTACCACACCCAGAAGCCTTCACTGCAAGCTGTGCTGGCTGGGATTGGTGGGAGCTGTAGTCTAATGCTGGGGATCCATGTTTGTGAACCACTGGTCTATATAAAGATGGAGGCAGTTGCAACTTTCCAGATGTTGGTCGACTACTGCTCTCCACGATCATTCTCTAGTGGCCATTCTGTGTGAGGCTGGCAGGAATTGAAGTCCAAAGGGTCTGAAGCTCACAAACTCGTGTCTGGACTCAGATACGGGAAAGACTGCTGTCCAGTGGGTGGCTCAGATCAGGTTTTGAAGCCATGTCCGATCCATGTCTTGACCAGGGCCAGACCCTAATTAGTTTCAGCAAGGTGGCTGCATCCTGTGATTTTGGCCTTGGGCCAGCAGCTGCCTGCTGTCTAGCACAGCCCTGGACATCAGAGAGGAACCAGGACCAGGAATGGCTGCACTGTTTGAATGCCCTTGGTATTTTCTTGGGTGCTACCTATGGAGAGGACCAGCCACTCTAACTGCTGCAATGTCCCAGTAGTTGTGGGAACTGCTGCCATGAAGTATCTACCACATTTCCCCATCCATAAGATGCCCTCATATATATATACGACGACCCCCACTTTTCCAACCCAAAATTATCGTTCCGCAACCGCGCAATTCTCTCCTCAGCTTACTTCTGTGTCTAAGGCGACCCTCAATCTTTAGTCTCTAACATATTTTACACAAAAACATAGTCTTATACATGGAAAAATACTGTATGTTGTTTTCAGGATAGTCAAGCCATGGAACCATAATAACAAAAGAGGGAAGTTCTAGCTCTGTGACTGAACCTCCTTGGTTCATCCTTGTTAACATGATTTAAGGGCAGATCAAGCAAGCAGGCCTGCCCCTTCATTTGTGCTAGGGTAGGTTGGGACGTGGCTCCTTGACTTTGTCCTCTCCCATGTCTCCCTCGGCAGCTTCTGGAGGATCTTGATGAGCAGCTCAGCTGCACCAAGTTTGAAGAAGCCGCTGTGTCTCGGAAGATCCACTGTGGTAAGTGGTCGACTGATGGAGTAGCCGCTCCCAGCTGTTCCTGCAGCTGGATTTGATTTCCAGGAACAGGGATGCCTACACCCCTGGGACCACTCCCAGAAGCCCCAGCTAGCACGGCCATTGGCTAAAGGGTGGTGGAAGTTGCAGTATAAATACTTACATGGCTGAAAAGATCTCTGCCTCTGGTCTAGCAGCTTGAAGGCGAGGCTGCCAGACAGAGGAGCCTGGTGACCAGTCCAGATTTTCTTCCCCCCCTTTCTTATAATTGTCCCCCCTCCCCCACGGTCTTCTTTGCACAGGGAAAACCTCGTGCTGGCTCAATTTTGATATGGAAGTGCTGAGACAACAGTATCTGGCGATTCATGCCCACAGGATAACTCTGGGTAAGAGCAGAAGGGAGTGTGTGTGTGTGTGTGTGTGTGTGTGTGTGTGTGTGTGTGTGTTGCACTAACACTTCTTATGGGTCAGTCTCAACGGAGCGGGTGCCCTCCAAGAGTGTTGGAGAAGAGCCCCAAGCCTTCCCTGCCAACAGGGTCCCCAGCTGGGAAGGGGCAGCGGGAGATGCAATCCAGCATACCTGGGAGGCACCAGGCTTGAGCTAGGTGACTGTAGGAACCCTTGGGGTGTTTCAGCTGTGAGATCAGGGATCCTACACACTTCCTTGATTGTTTTATTAAGGCACAGCTGTGCTATCCTTTATCCAGTGCCTGCATCTATTCTGCAGTAAAATAATGATGATGATGATGATGATGATAAATCCACTTTTATACCAAGAAAAGCATAAGAACATAAGAAGAGCCATGCTGGATCAGGCCAAAGGCCCATCTAGTCCAGCTTCCTTTATCTCACAGTGGCCCCACCAGATGCATCAGGGAGTGCACACAAGACTAGATATCTGTCTCCTGATACCACTCCTCTGCATCTGGTCCTTGAAGTACCCCGGTTTTAAGCCTGAAGATGACACATCTCTAGCATGGCTTCAGGGTTTAGATAGATTGTGCAGGTGAAGCAAACTTGCACAGCCGCACCCTTGGTAAATCATGCTTCCTCTGCAAGCTCCCAAGCACCCTTGGGTCCTTTTCTAAGGAGAAAGATGGGGTAAAAATACTCTAAAATAAAATTAATCAATTAACTTTGAAGAAGGGGCTGCGTGGGAACACCCAAACTACCCCTGTCCTCCCCTGCATCCTCTTCTGGTTGCTTATATCTGGCTTTTGTGTCCTGTGGCTTTTGCTGTTGACAGAAACGCGCCGGACGGCCTCGGCTTGGCAACGGAACCTGGGCTACCCACTGGCCATGCTGTCCTTGCTGTTGCTGACGGTAATTGCTGCCCCTGCGCTGGGCTGGGTAGGAGTGGGTGGGCCGTGGGTGGCATAACTTAGCCCAGAGCTGACCAACATTCCAGATGTTTTGCAACCTCACCATCTCCCTGAGTCCTGGCCAGGATCAATGACAGTGAGGGACTGTGTTACTTGCTGTCTTTAAAAGTTGGCTTCTGGGTATGTGCACAGTTGCTCTCCCTGGATTTAACCAGCCCCGCTGCCCCCAGAACCTGTGCAGACAGGTGCCTGAAAACAACGACAGGGGTGTGTGTTTCCATTTGCCATATTCAGGGAGCCTGAGTCTGACATCACCCTCTCTGAGGATTCTGTGCCTTTCCCATTTCCCTGGCTGGCTGGAACGCAGCTATGCCAAAAATGGAGGTAACCTGCTCTCTGTGGGTTCCTCTCCTCATCACGCCCCCCGCCCCGTTCTAGAGGAGGAGAAAGTGGTGGTGGGAGCAGAGCAGGGAGGGCTGTTGTGGTTTTGCTCTTTTGCTGCCACAGTGCTCTGTGCCCCCAGTAAGCCCTTCCCAGCCTTCCTGCTAGCCTTGTTGCCCAGGAGAGGATCTCATTGGAACTGATGGGGACATCCCCCCCCACCCCTTTCATCCTCTGATGCTCTCAAGCTGGGAAATGAGCTGGGGAGGGGGGAGGTGTCGTACCCCTGGTCCAGGCCTCGTCTAGGGTTCATACATGGCTGTGGCCCAGCCTGTGGGATTCAGTAGTGCCCACTTGTGTGGACTGTGGTCAAAAGAATTAACTCAGCAGTCTCTTGCAGTTACCTGTTGCCCAGAGGTAGGGGCAGCTTTTCTTATTGGTCTTCTCAATGAATAATCCGGGGGGGGGGGGGAATGACCCAGGGTTTTGCAAACATGCAACTTTGAGAATTGCACTAGTGTAAACTTTCCCACAGCCTGCAGCATAAGTGAGTGTGACGTCTTTTTCACATGAAAGGCAGCAGAAAGGCCATTGGGATTCCCCTTTTCCGCACAGAAAAGGGACATGAAAGGAAACAGCCCATCCTGTTGGGTTGATCTCCATTCCTGACAAGCAGTGTGAATGTGCGAGCTCTGGTTTTAGCTATGTTAGCTGTTGACAATCTTAACCTTGCATGGTTTGGGCACATCCTGTTTTGAAAGCCAAATGAAGTAGCAAGAGATATCCCTTGGTAGCCAGGCATAGAGAAGGTACATTTCCACGCCACGCCTTTAAAGGCCTGCCTAGGTGTAGAAGTCAGGGGGCAAAGAGATCTCTGTATATAACTCTCAAGTAGCAGCAGTAGACCATCTTGAGTCTGGGGATGGTTTGTAATTCGGCCTTAAGTGGAGATTTTACTGGGGGACAGCAGAGAGCCCTCCTTTAGGAAGTTTCAGGAAGCCTCTTGAGATTGCAGGGGTTTGCAGTGGGTGTCCAGTGGTGAGTTTGGGATGTGTGGGAGGAAGACTGAGAACCAGGTTTAGTTCATTGATTCTACAGGTGACTTCTTGTCTGGAGAATTTTAGGGACACACAAGATCTTGTAAAATTTGGCCTGAGAATCTGGCTTAAGAGGTACCTCAAAAGACACGGTACCTTTTCCAAGCTCTCCTGCAGTTTCCCCTCAGCTAGAACAAGGCTGAGGCTGGCCGTGCTATACTCAGGCCTCTCTCCTCCCTTTCCCACCCTTTTCTCCTTCCTTCTGCAGGGCATCTCTGTTCTGGTGGTCTGCTTCCATGTCTTGGAGCTCCTGTTGGATGATGCCGCCATGCCACGAGGAATCCAGGTGAGCCTCGGGTGGAAGCTCCTGCAGTCTCTTTGGCTCTAGACTCTGTGGGGGCTTTCTCCCACCCATTTTTCCATGCATTCCCCCCCCCATAACACACACACACACACACTCTTTCCCCCCCTTCCTCGACTCTCTGTGTGCCTTGTCGGAGTTCCGTAATGCCTCTACGTGTTTATTTTTCTGTGTGTAGAAATTCAGTAAAATTTAGATGGTTTTGTAAAGAAAGTACGGCTTGTGATGCTTAGCTGACAAAATGAAAAGCAGAGGCAGCTACTTCTCTGTCTTGCGGGCCTCCAAACCTGTATTTGTACTCGAAGTCAAGAAACCCTGCAAATTCTGGGAATGGCAAAATCAAGTCCGCTTGGGATTCAGCCGGTTCGCTTAGAGTTAATTGGACCTGACACTGCAGGTTTCAGCTGGTGCAATGGGACCCACCCACTCATTCCAAAATGTGTTCCTGAACATTTTCCAGTCTTCTGGAGCAGATGTTGAAGGGACATCAAGCACAGAGAGGACAGGAGAGGTTACATGGACTGGGGAGAGCTGGGGACTGAGTGTGGTCCAGCACTTGCTTTGCTGGAAGGACAAGGGGAAGACCTTCCCTGCAAACACGTAGAGCCCCCATAGCTAGATAGATGACTTGCTTTGGCAGATACAACCCAGGTGTTCCGATTCTGAGGGCCGTGGGAGATTTCCAAGAGCCAAACAAGCACAGAAGCCCTGTCTATGCAGCCTCTTTATTGCAGGGATTTCACCAGGCATTGGGCTGCACCAGGCAGGGTAGACACCGTGTGGCCCTCCAGAGGCTGCTAAACTGCAGCCCTGGTGAGCCATGCCCATGGTAAGAAGAGCCCGTGGGTACTGCAATTCCAGACACATCCGGAGGGCTCCCCGTGACTAGAGATGGGCACGACTCAGTGAAATTTTCGTTTTCGTTTTCGTTTTTTCGTTTCGTTTCGCAACGAAAACAAAAAAAAATTCAGAAGCAAAACGACAACGGAAACGAAACGAAAAATTTTGCTGTGTTTTTCATTTTCGTTACGGCGGACACATTGCATTGAAAAGAATGCTAACAAAACGAAAAGTTTTCGTTTTCGTTTTGTTTTTTCCAGTTGCGTTTCGTAACGAAAACGAAAAATGTGCCAAAAAAAAAACACCCGAAAAACGAAAACGAACCGAAACGGACCCCTAAACGACAAACGAAAAATTACTTTTTTTGAGTCGTGCCCATCTCTACCCGTGACCCTCCTGCCTGCTCCTAGCGTCCTTGTGGCCTGACAAGAGGAAGGGAGCCAAAATGGGTTCTTGGGTCAATGTATTTCCATCCCGTCCTTCCCCACACCCGGGTGGAGTCCTTTGGTTTTCCTCTTTTGTCTCCCTTCACAGGACGCACCGCTGGGGAAAGTCTCCTTTTCCGTCTTTGGTTCTTTTGGAGCCGCCCTCCAGGTGATCCTCATCTTGTATCCTTTGCCGTGTGCCTTGTTGGCCAGGAGACTCGACTCCATCACCCCTTCTTGGAGAGAAATAAAATTTTGTCTTCGTTTGTTTTGTCTGCCCCTCCGTAGGCAGTTCTTGCCTCTGTTTCCATTTAGGTTTTCTTTCCTCTTCCTCCTCCCTGGTTTGCTTGCCCTCCTGCTTCATGGTCACCCCCCAGCCTACCTGGGCTGCTTGTCACTGCCCACCTGAACGAGGCAAGGAGAGTGATCACCCTAGCTGAGGATGATGATGCCTTCCCCGAGTTGTCTTTCCCTGAGCCTTGCTTCTCAGCCGAGGGAGAAGAAAGGGAGGCACAAAAGTGCTGAGCAGTACAGTTCTGGCCTTTGCAGCCACGCACCTGCCAGGAGAAATTTCTCTGCCAAGAGGCTGCTGCTCGGCCCGTTCTCCTGGTCTCTCTGTGCAGAGAAGGTTGGGTTGGCCCCTCCGCGCCCATAGTGACAGATCAGCAGGGGCGGGTGGGTCATCTATGCACTGCACCAGCAGATGCTCATGGAGATACCAGAGGCAGGATGGCGATTCCGGGGAGCTGCATAGCAGGTCTCGTACTCCTTCTGCTGCTGTTGTGTAAGTACAGAGATCAACGTGACCCCAGCAATTAGCCCCTTGTCTGCTCCTGAGAGGTGGCCTCCAAATAACAAGAGGCAACATGCAGACAACTGCTCAGAGGGGCTAGCCAGGATATCCTTCCAAATGAGGAAGGGGAAGGGGATATCCATTGAGGAAGAGACCTCTCTGACCAAGGCATTTGAGTGCATCAAAAGAGAGGTGACAAGCACGAGCACTTGCCCTCCTGCCTAAGGCGGTGTACAGTAGTTGTTATTTATGACTATTCCTCCACTGTGGTTCCTTAATGTTCTTAGCTATCTCATGGTTTCTTCTGTTGTGGGGTTCTACAGCTCCCCACTGTTCTTCAAGCTGCTGCCGGAGCGACATGATACAGCCATGACCAAGGTATGCTTTCTTGAGGGTTTTCTGTGTGGTTCCTTTAAAAACGCAGCTGTCACCGGTGCCCTCCGCCTTGCAAATTCATTGCTCGAACTCCCATGAGAGCAGATTGCCTTGGAGAGTTCTTCCACCGAATCTGGGGCTGTTGGTGAGCAGAACTAAGGCTCTGGAAGGCTACCTCTGTTTCTGTGAAATGTTATACCAGGGGCCTTAACTCTCCGCCCAAGAAGGTGTGCAGTGAAGGTCTACAGTTTTTAGGAGAGTTTCCAGCAAATGGAGTGCTCTGCTTCTCCTGCCATTAAAGGAAAAACATACTGAATCTGGAACCCGACAAGGGCAGGATCCTGTCCACTTATGCAGCCACATAGGTGCCCTTGTGTGCCTGCCCCCACAAGCAGGCTTTCTTTTGCATGAACAGTTCACACACTGGATGTAGAATTGGGCACACTGTCCGTCGAGAAGAACAGCTGGCAATGAGGGGTAGGGGGGCTGCTGCACCCCTGCGTGATGGCATACAGTTTTTCCCCTAATGGAATGTTTTCACTGTGGGGCGGACCCTGGAGGGAGGAACACAGAGGGAGGAAAAGCTACACAGAATCTTTTAGGCTTGGGTGGCTACAAATAACAACAAGACCACTAAACAATGTCTTCCTACAGATCATTGGGAACTGTGTCTCCCTGTTGGTGCTGAGCTCCGCGCTCCCTGTTTTGTCTCGTACTTTGGGTGAGTGTCTTCCGTGTTATTCACACTGACCTCTTTGTCTTCAAAGGGAGGCACCTGCTTCAGCCTCACTGTGGGGAGGGGGCGGGAATCAACCTTGAGACAGAGTTGAGGGCATTTTAGAAAATTCACAAATAAAAATGGAATCTTATGACCTGTATCGATAATGTAGGTCAAGCATAGTTGCTGTTTGTTTGTTTGTTTGTTTGTTTTGCATACGCCTGCACATCTAGGGGAAGGATAGGTATGGCACCAGGTGACACTGCCCTCTGGAAAGCTGATTTCATTGCTCTTTATTTCTAAGTAAACTCTTCAAAGTGCTGTCCCTGCAACTTATCTTGACAGCCATATGGACTAGAAACTTGACTTTTTAAGAAACTAAAGAGAAGTAGGCTGATGCACCCTGCATTTGACTTCCGACTCCTGTATTATGTCTGTGTGCTGATATGATGTTGGGACACGCATACACAATGCTATGCTTATCCAGCAGTTTGATGTGTAGCCTGCATTGTTAAACTGTAAGATGCCCAGAGAGTGCTATAAGTGCTATGGGGTGGTATATAAGAAATGCACTTTGCTTTTTGATGAATAAAGGCTTAAAGAGTAGTGGGGAGAAGGATGAACATCTCTAGAGCCACGGGCAGCTGGGGTAGGACAATAAAGTGACCCATGGCTTGGGAGGAGTCACTTTACTATCTAGGGGGTCTCAATTCTCATTCTTGTGTGCGATGGGCAAGTAAAGGGGCTTCCTGTTTTGCAGAACACCCTTGATGGGGATGGAGGGGCATGAGAGACAAGCAAACGGCCATGCTCGCTTTACACAAATGTGCTGTATCATCAGATTAGTGTGGAGTAGATGGTGTTCTAGTTGGTGGAGGTCAGCAGACGGTGTTTGTGTTTTCAGCTTCTGCATTGAATAGGAAAGTAACGAGAAATTAAACAGGGCCTGGAAGAGAGAGCTGTTGCCATGCTTTGATTAAGTTCTGTCTGGGTTGTTGTTGTTGTTGATGATGATGTTGAGTAGTAGTAGTAGTAGTAGTAGTAGTAGTAGTAGTAGTAGTAGTAGTAGTAGTAGTAGTAGTAGTAGTAGTAGTA
>JAHTLZ010000010.1:6216035-6268297 GCA_023846285.1 Phrynocephalus versicolor
TAGTAGTAGTAGTAGTAGTAGTAGTAGTAGTAGTAGTAGTAGTAGTAATTACTATTATTTCAGGTTGATGGGGTGGTAACAGATACTGCACGTACAACAGTCAGGGAAGTCTCTTGGGTGGAGGAAGAAAAGTAGGGAAGAAAAGGAACGGAAGCCTATTGACAGAATCGGGGTGTGTTTGTGAGCTTGACGATGCAAGCCAGTGGCCCATGGTAAACATCCTTTGCTCTTTCTTCTTCTCTCTCAGGAATCACAAGGTTTGACCTGCTGGGTGATTTTGGGAGGTTTAACTGGCTAGGAAACTTCTACATTGTCTTCCTCTACAACATGCTGTTTGCTGGCCTGACCACGCTTTGCCTAGTGAAGAAATTCACCTGGGCTGTCCAAGCGGAACTCATCAGAGCCTTTGGTAAGCTGGACAAGTAATTTTTCCATGAGGCTTTTTCACTCTAACTTTAGTCCCCTCATATCTTTGTGAAGGGTAGAGGATGGGCCAGGAAGTGGGTTGATTGCAGAGCTTGGAGTAGTAATGTGTTAGAAGTAGC
Organism: Phrynocephalus versicolor; assembly: GCA_023846285.1. NCBI lineage: Eukaryota > Metazoa > Chordata > Lepidosauria > Squamata > Agamidae > Phrynocephalus > Phrynocephalus versicolor. The sequence continues at coordinate 6,216,581 of JAHTLZ010000010.1, forward strand.
AACAGTCCTTGTGGAGTTGCAATCTTTATGTAAACCTTTTCTCTTTGTTTTTAAGTAGAGGTTAAAATACTCCCTTGGGGCCTTTTGAGGGCGGTTTGCTTTTCCAAGTTGTAAACTATTTTTGTCTTACTACAATATATCCTATTCCTCACCCCCAATAAGGAAGGAAAGAGTAATTAATGCATTGCTAATGTTGAAAGTTGCAGCATTATTGTCCGACGTGGCTGGGGGGGGGGGCTTTGTACTCAAGTTGCCCCATGAATTACTTTGAAAAAGACCTTCCTGTTCTTGTGGTCTGCTTTGGGGTAGCAGTGGAGTAGAATTGGGGAAGAGGAGAGAAGGGTTGTTCTCATCACCCCTTCCTTTGTGTGCTGTGTGGCCCTTGACCTCTGGGGATACACCGCTTGAAATGCTCCTGTGGCCATTTCACTGCCTAGGGAAAAATAATTCTGCTTATTGCATGGGCCTCCATGTCAGGCAAGTGGGGCTACCTTGGTGGGCTGGGAGGGGAACGTGTATGCCTTCAAAGGGCCACACTGATTGCCAGAACCTGGAGAGAGAGTAGACTGGAGTAGAGAGGGAAGAGAAGAGAACTTGGCTATAGAAGTCTTGTTTCAGTTTTGAAGAAATGGGCATTTGGAGGTATGAAACATTGGCTGGGTGGGGGAATGGATTAGGGTTTGCTTAAAAGGTGAATTACGAAGATTTGAGGCTTCCGGGAGGAACAGTAGGTGTTTCCCTGATGGAGTAAGAGAGGAAGTGGGAAGGCCTAGTGGGCCACCTAAATATCTGCGGGAGCCCTTCTGGTCCCAGGGCTACCCCTCAGCCCACCTGTCATGAAGGGATCTTCCACATTCATCTCGACTCTATAGCCATGCTGGTACACATGCTTGGCTAGTGATTTGCTTGTTGGCTTGTTTGTTTACTACGCTTAGTAGCCACTCTTGAGCAACCAGCCTACTCAGAACATAGTTGCAACAATTAATACAACAGTGGTTCAAAAGGCTAGTTGGCTTCAGTCTTTTCTTGTGCGGGTGGATTTTCAGCTTCCACATCCCAGTTATATTTTCTTCTTCTTTCCTTCTTTCCTCCTGCCCTTCTTAGGTCTCCACAAGCTGCCTCTGCCGGTGACACGGTCTCACCATTCCAGCAAGCTCAGTTAGAATTGGCACTGGTGCCTGAATTGAAAGTGGCAAAGCAACCTTTCCTGCCCCCTCCAAGGTGTGTGTGTGGGGGGGGGGATGTTCACACGGCATCCTGATTTGATTGTGCTTCTCTTCTGAACCGTCCGATTGCAGCAGAGGAGAGGGCAGGGGACGTTCCTTGCCCCTGTCCTCATTATGACCGGAACAAAAGGTGGAGAAGTGACGCTTGGGGTGGGGTGGGGAGGGCAGGGCGTGGCCTCTTTCCCGGTGCCCCAGATGCCCAAGGAGGCAAAGGTGGCCACCATAGGCTCAAAATGGGCTCAAGACCTCCTGAGACCGCCTTTCGAATCAGCTGAGGGAGTATTGTGCTGTTGAAACGGAGACCACGGGACCAAGATGGCTAGAAATCGGAAGGCGTGGACGAATATGCCAGAGACTCGGATGGGAGATCGCCGCTGAGCGTTGTTGCAAAGAGTGAGCCCGGGCATTTGGGGAATGTGCCTGGCACCCCTGGACCTGCCCAAGGACACTGCTGCTCCCCCTCATGTTTACATTTGATCTTGTCTTAAACCTCATGCCCACTCAGGCCTCCTGTCTCAAAGGCCAGTCAGATCTGCATTTTTTGAGCCAGTTGCAACATCCAAGTAGAAGCATGAACTTTGTCCCATGTTTACATACCTCACTCAAGTGCAATAAAAAAAAACCTTGATGCTGTTGGGCTGCAGCTTTCTGTGCAGCAGCCGTGTTTGTGTGTGTGTGTGTGTGCGTGCGTGCATGTGTGCATGTTTTCTTTTAGTTATAGGTATGCTGTCGTGCTTAAAATTTGCCCTGCAGTGTGTGTGTTTCTTTGCTTGACAGCGATGGTCACCCTAGTCAGGTGGATACATTTAGTTGTTTTTACTTTTGAGTCCCACCACCCCATTAAAAATGGCAACCAGGGTGGGGTGGATTGGTGGAATGGAGATCTTTGCTTTCCCTTCATTCTTTCAGCATTAAGGGAGTAGGAGACCCCTAGGCTTTCTGAGACTTCTGGTATGTTCGGACCATTCATGTGCTCTCGTATATGAGCTGCAGCTTCCTTGCAGGAGCAACATTCCCTAGAGAAGTGGACTTCACACATGATCTCCCTCCCTTAACCCTTCGTACAGCCTGTCTCCGTAATGAAGGGGCAACCCTTTAGCCCTCACAAGGATGATCAGGCTTCCTCCTCTCTGTCATCCTTAACCGTGCTGCAGAGCCCCAAAGGAGAGCTGAGCTCGAACCACTTCCAGGAGAGGAGGACAGGTTGCCCACCTCCAGTCTAGAGGGGCTCAGCTACAGCAATCACTCTGTGACAGTGTGTGTGGTCAGGGAAGGGGAAGACACTGAGAAAACAGGCCTGTGGCCTGTGGAGGAATAGAGTAAGCAGAACCTGGAGAATTTGTGTGTGTGTGTGTGTTTGTGTTGTGGTTTTTTGTTTTGTTTTGTTTTATGATTCTGCAGGGCAGGGTAGTTGAAAGTTGGTCTCCAAAACTGACTTTTTAAAGCTCTTATATCTTGTATATCTCAGTAACCATCTCAGTTGAAGCTCAAGAAGGCCCTGCATCCTCACTGTAGCCCCCATGTGTGTGTGTGTGTGTGTGTGTGTGTGTGTGTGTAGTACGAGGCCTCTGTGTGGCTGGATTCTTCTACTGTAGGAACATATGTCATTATTAAGCCTCATCACAAAGAGGACCAACCCATATGATCTCTGGTACCTGACCTTTTTGGGGGGCGGGGCTGGTCTTTGTACTGTATACTGTTCATAGGACTTCTAGCCATATAATCAATAAATTGCCTGGAATTGTTTCCTCCTTCCTCTCTGTCTGGCCATGTTGTCTTGTGTTGTGGGAGGCTGGGAAAAGAAGAATCATGCTCTGCCAGTAGATAAAACGTGAATCAAGGCTAGCCCTATCTGTCTGGAGGAGTAACTCGAGTGTGTGTTTTCATATAGTGAGCTTGAAAATAATCTTTGCAGCCATTGGGAGCCTCTCCACTTGTCGCTCTGTTCATTCTCTACTATGGAGAAAGCAGAAGCCTGCTGCTTATATACCACCCATAGCACTTTAAGCATTCTCAGGGCAGTTTACAATTTATTTATGCCTACGCATTCCCCACCCCCCAACCCAAAGTGAGCTAGGTGCTCATTTTATCGACCTCAGAAGGATGGAAGGTTGAGTGAACCTTGAGCCAGGTACCTGGGATTAAACCCCAGGCCATGAGCACAGTTTTAGCTGCAGTACAGCAGTTTCATCACTGCATCATGAGGCTCCTTGCACATATGTGTTTGAAATGCAGATGAGCATTCTGGCCCTTTTAATTATGCCACAGTATCGTTGGAATTAGAACTCCTCTGGCCCACATGGTATGACATGAGGGTTTCATTCTGTGTAGGTTTATAATAAAAGTAGGTGGGCACTCACATAGCCAATGACTATAAACCTACTTTTAAGGGAGCAAAATAGGCCAGTGTTTGGAGCAGAATCCATACTTGTGATGCTGCTCATCCCAATGAAGCTGTGAAAAGGGGTGGGCATTGTATTGTTGTGGTTGTTGGCTGCAAAGAGACACGTGGCAGTTACCATTAGCAGGTGGCCTTTCCCCCACCCTGATTTTCTCCCACCTAGCTCCTTCCTGTAGGAAAAGCAGCAGCACCTCTTGTTGGTTTCTTTATATACTGCCCAGTCTAGCTACTGGGCTCCTCTGGGCAGCGTACAACATTAAATGCAACAAAGATAACATTGTAATAAAATAAAATATAACATGTTACAAAATAATGACCGCCCAGAGTGACCTCGCTACCAAAACCAATAAATAAATAAATAATGAGCTAAATATAACAGCAAATAGAAAAAACAAACCACACAATTGCAAGCTAAACAAGAGAAAACCAAGATAAATATAGATTCATAACAATGGAACAAGAAGCGTTTTCTTCTGTCTGTTCTCACTCTCCCAGCCCTCAATTTGAGTGGATGTCCCCTAGTTCTGGTATTTTGTGAGAGGGAGAAGAGCTTCCCTCTATCCACTTTACTCATGCCCTGCATTATTTTGTATGTCTCAATCATATCCCCCCTCAGGCGCCTTTTTTCCAGACTAAAGAGCCCCAAATGTGGTAGCCTTTCCTCATAAGGAAGGTGCTCCTGCCTAGTAATCATTTTAGTCGCTCTCTTCTGCACCTTTTCCAGTTCCACTATGTCTTTTTTGAGATGCGGTGACCAGAATTGTACACAATACTCCAGGTGCGGCCTTACTATCGTTTTGTACAATGGCATTATAATGTTGTGCTTTTTGTGCAGGACAAGTATTGCCAGCAGCAGGCCACGCCAGGTCCTGAGAAGCAGGGCCGGTTTTCTCCTCGGCCTGATCAGCTGAGGAGCAGACCTGGTTCTCCACAAAATGGTTCTCCACAAAAGATGGAGGCTGCACCAGTGCAGGCGTGTGGTCGCTTCTGCCTCTTGACCTTCTGTTTATGGTCATTTTATCTTGGCATGAAGGAAGGAAAGGGGAGCGGACAGGAAAGGTATCTTTATATACCTGTTCTTACAGAGTTGGATACAGTACTTGGCCTTTTCCTCTAAAGGACTCAAGGACTACTCTCAACTTCATGTGGTTAAGAAGGAAATATAAGTAGGTGTACGTGAGAGGCAGGAGCCAACTGCAGGCCATAGTGTAGGGAAGTAAGGCTGTGTTTATGTAGCCTTAAACACACACTCATACTCAAATTTGGTATATCTGAGGGCAAGAGTGTCTGCAGAAACAATGGCCCTGTGTGTGTGTGTGGGGGGGGGCTGGGTAGCTCAGTGGTTTAGGTTTCCAGCTGCAGAGCTAGAGGCTGGAAGTTCAATTCCCCACTGTGCCTCTTGGGAAAAAGAGCCAGCCTGGGTGGCCTTGGGCAACCTGCACAGTCCCAGAAGGGCAACCAGAGAAGAAGGGAAAAGTAAGCCACTTCTGACTGAGTCCTTCTCCACCTAGCAGACCCCGAAAAGGGTCGCCATAAATCCGAAGGGACTTGAGGGCGCACTATTACCTGGGGACCTGACCCAAGTTTTCACCTCTGTAAATTTTTTTAAAGAAATGGCAAGTTTAGCATTGGCGATATAAGTGTGCTTCGTCCCCGCGACCCCCTCCTCGCAGCCCCTACCCCCACCCCACCGCCAGCGGACATTCGGGTCTGTAGCTCATGTGCTGCGTTCCCTTGAAGGGAGGGGCGGCTACTAGGATACCTCTGTTTTAGTATCTTCTGAAATGGGGATGGCGAGGTGACACGGAGGAAGCCCCTTCTCTTGCCCAGCGGAGGGCGCCCGTGAGCCAGACAGCCACGCCGAAGAGCGGAAGGGAAACCCATCGGCGGGACTCGCGTCTTCTTCTTCAGACGGGACGGAGCCAGGCTCGAAGGCGACGCGCGGCGGTGGAAGGCGCGGGGCGCGACCGAGAGCAACACCGGCGCCCGAAGGAGCCCTCGGCGCCCTTCTCCGCCCAGAGGTGGCTGCCTGCCTGTGTCCTCTGGGTCGCCTCCTGTGTGCCTCCAGGAGCCGCGCGCTTCCCAGCGGGCATCACCAGCTGGAATATATCAAACCACGGTTTTATATTAAGGTGGACGCTGGGGGCGGGCAGAGCCCTGGCGTGGGGCACTATAAGGCAGAGCCGGATTCCCGGAGAGAAGGAGTTTCTGGAGGCACCCGGCTGGGTCGTCCCGCGCCCTACCGCAGCCGTGGCTGGAGGAGGAGGAGGAGGAGGAGGAGGAGGAGGAAGGTGGCACCGCCCCCTCTGGCCAGCCCGCCCGCCCTTACTTGCTGACTGGCGCGGTGGGTCCTCAGTTGGCATCCAGGGATGCTGCTTGTCCCTAGCTGGGTAATAGGTTGGGCAGCTCGGGGTGGACAGGAGGAGTCGGGCTGGCCTTCGACAGGTGCTGGCAGGTGCAGGACCGACCACGTGGAGAGGCATGGCTTGTGGCCACGAGGAGTGGCCAGCCTCATAGAGGTGGCCCCGGGGTGTGTGTGTGTGAGGTGGTGTGAGCCTAAGAGGGCAGGCCCAAGTCCTGGCGTTGGGGTGCAGAGGGCTGTCCTTAAAACCACCCCTGGGCGTCGGCATGGGCCAGCCTTGCCATGAGGATGCTTTGCCCAGCTGACAGCCCCAGCAGCACCGCGGGCCACTAGCAGAAGATTGCCCAGCAAGTGGCCACTGGCCCCCCTCTGGCTGAGATGGCCCGGCGCAGGTACCTCTTCCTCAGGCTGCTTGGGCTCTGCTTGGTGAGCTGGTCCCTCCTGATGCCTCCCGTGCGGGGCTGCGGCCCAGGGAGGGGTCCGGTGGGTCGGAAGCCTTACGCCCGCAAGAACCTGACACCCCTCCAGTACAAACAGTTTGTGCCCAACGTGCCGGAGCAGACCTTGGGGGCCAGCGGGAAAACAGAGGGCAAAATAACGCGCCGCTCGGATCGCTTCAAGGACTTGGTGCCCAATTACAACCCTGATATCATCTTTAAGGATGAAGAGAACACGGGGGCGGACCGGCTGATGACTGAGGTGGGTGCTGCTTGTCCGCAAGGGGAGGGGGGGAGAATCCAGGTTGCCAGGGCCCTGCCGTGCTTCAGCCAGACTGCTGGGCCTTCCCTGGGCTTTGCCTGAGCCTCAGCCCAGCTCAGATGGGGAGAGGACTCTCTCTCTCCTCAAGCAGGGCATGGCTCTCGGCACAGAAGGGCCACCCTTTCCCTTTGCTGAGGAATAAACCTGCTCCAGAATTCATGGGATCCCATTTGGAGGTTAAAGGATGTGTCTTCATGCCCTAGTACCTGCTCCTTCCCCACCACCAGCACCTCTTCTTCAAAGATGGCCAGTGGGCTTTTTCCTCCATCTACTCAGTGTTGGTTGTGGCTTCTGGGTGTGCACAGAGGTCCCCAAAATGGCCAGAGTTGCTGCTTCAACTCTATAGCCTTTTTTGACTGGAAAGTCTTGTTGCAAAGACCCGAGAAGGTGTGTGGTGGGTTCTGTCTTGTCCTGAGGTTCCTTGGCAGAGGTGGGCACGAGCTGGGGCTGGTTTATCCTTGGGCTGCTTGCTTAGTTCAGCGTCAGACTGCCATGTGGACAAGATTTTTGACTGACCCATTCCTTCGGTGGCACTAAAACCCTTGACTTAAAAAAAAATACAACATTGGAGTTTCAGTAGAAGAGAAGGAACAGCAGTCAAGCTGGGGAGGAGGGAGGTTGCAATATGTGGCATGGTTCTGCTTAGCAGCCAGCTCAGTCTTGGGAACCGTCCCTGTGCTGTGCCCAGTGGGGGAGTTGTATGTGTGGACTTCCTTGAATTCTCAGGGAGTCTAGCACTGGGCTGATTAACAATTTCATGCATCTAGTGCAGAAGCAGGGGGAAGGACGGATATAGAATACCATTGATTGCCTCCAAGCTCTGAGTAGCTATTTGCCCTTTGAAATAACCTTAGACAATATTTTTGTGGCACTCAAATGTGGAGAATTTTTACTCCTCCATACATGGCATGTGTCTAAAATTCAGAAGTGGTGGACAGTGTAAGAAGAGCTCAGCAGTGCTTTGCTGCTTTAACTGAAGAAGGGGGAGGAGGGAGATAAAAAAACATCTAGCACCTTTGCTGCTTCAGACCAGAATTATATTTCCCTAAAAAGAATTGATTTTAGTGTACACACTGTTGCTTATGAAGCATGCATGCTTTTCTCTCTGCTACAAGCACACAAAGAGGCATAGCGTAGGTTGCCAGAACCTGAGGCCAGGTACATTTTGCACCTGGAGTGACCATCCATATGTTCTCTATGCTACACCACGGCCTCAGCTGCCCCATCCCCTCCCTATCTGATCCTGCTGACTTCTCCTCCTCCATCGCTGCAGATGGATGCTCCAGTGCTCTGGGTCCCAATCTGTTGCCCCCATTTTGGCACCACGTGGTACTGGATCAGTCATTTCCAGCCCTACAACCTGCCCTGACTCCTCCCACTGCCCCCATCACCTCCCTACCTGGTCCTCCTCCACCTCCATCAAAGCAAATGGGCGATCTGGCACTGTGGTTCCAAATCTGGTGCTACAGGTCCCCCGACTGGATACTGTGCAACACTGGAGCATCCATTTGCAGACCTGCCCACTGCCCCTGTGACCTCCCTACCTGGACCCGCCACCACCACTTCCTCTTCTTCTTCCTCTTCTGCCATCATGAGAGACAGGCCGAGCCTCCCTTCCAGGAGAAGGACTTGCTCTCTCTGCCCATGCACCCATCTATCAGCTAGAAGGGAAGCCAGGCCTGCTGTGTCTCAAGATGGCAGCAAAGGTGGAGGACAAAGAGGAGGCAGCAACAGGACCAGATAGGGAGGTGATGGGGGGGCAGGCTGTCAGTGAGGGGGGAGTGAATGAATGTTGCACCCCTAAAAATGCTGTGCCCAGTGCAACCACTCTAATAGCACCTCCAGTGCTACATCACTGAGCACATTGGATGGGAACCTCTCCCTTCTTAATACACTTGCTTTGCAGACAAGTGTGAATATGATCTTTTTATGAAGAACAATCCATTAAAAAGACTCTTTGGCCTGAATCTTGCTGGAAGCCGCAACACCCATTGGATTAATGGGAGTTACAGGAGTGCTGAACCATCATCCTTCAGCTGTTGATTTTAATGGGTCTAATCACCTTGCAAATAGCAATAAGCTATCATGTAGACCTGTGTGAGTTTTTTTAATAAAAAAATTCAGACCTCTCAAAATATTTGATTCTTGCATGTAGTCTTAATTATTGATGTGTTTTGTGTTGGAATGCTCTGGGCATGAGTCACTGTGATTATTTTATTGGGAAAAGGTCAAATAAATCTAAACTATCCTATGTAAATAATCAGTCCCTGTACAGGAAGAAAAATGTGGGGCCCAATTACACTTAATGGAGACAAAATGTTAGATACACCTGATTGACTACCCTTAGCCCTGCAGTGAAAGATCCAAAATTCACCATGGAAGTTAAAGATGGTTTGTTTATCTCTGTTGTCTTTCTGGAAGCAGGCAAAGACCTTTCTCTTCAGGCAAGCTTTCCCTGAAGGACGGACTACCTATGATGTGACTTTTAGATGGACTACCATGCACTATTCCTGAATAATACTGTACCTGTGTTTTCCATGTTAGTTTTCCTCTCTCATAATCGATTTTCCCCCTTTCAATTGTTCACATGCTGTTTTAGCTTTAATACTGCCTTTTAATGTTGTAAGATGCCTCTTCAAATTCACTCTTCTTAAACCTGGATATTTCTTAAGTGTTCTGGGTTGTATATTGTCCTTCAAATAGATAAGGTGCCTTGGTTCCTTTTCCAAGGAGGAAGTCAGGGTAAAAATAGTCCCACTCATTGCTGGCTGGGGAATCCTAAGAGTTGTGCCCCCCCCCCCAAAGAGGAAAATACTCTGATCTTTAACAGCTTTTGCTGAACCTTTTCCTGTGATCAAAACAAGGCCATCCCAGCTGATGGGCAGCATGGCTGATTCACTGGTGATGGACTTGCAGGCAGGAAGGCTGTTAATTTTGCCAGCCTCTGAATTAAGGCGGAACATAACCTTTAAAGAGCTACATTTTAACCAAATGACGTCTGTCTGTCCTGGGGTGTTTCTAAGTTGAAAAATATCGCTCAGAGTTCCTGGGGCGTTTCTAATATTGCTCAGAGTAGGTGTTCAGATTTCCTAATTGTTAAGGACGCCCTGTTATTTCATTGCTATTTTTAACCCTTAACAATGATTTTTGAAATCCTTATGCTTTTGGGTTTTGTGGCATTCTGTCTGCTCATGGCTGAAAGACAAGAGCAGGTAATAATATCCGCCCACCTGCCCACCCTCCCCTCCATATACTCATCTGGATTATCTGATTGTGTTGCAAAGAAACAACAAAAAGTTTCCCTGCTCAACTCTCAGTTTTTCTGGTGCCGAAACTGTTCTTGTGGCAAGTGCAGCGGCCTTAATCCCTATTGAGTTTCTAATGGACGTCACAGGTTACAAACCATGATGGAGATGTGTAATCTCCAGGCTTAAAAACAGGGGACTTCAAAGACCAGATAGAGGGGAGTAATAACACAGGGGAGTAATATCTAGTTGTCTTATGTGCTCCCAGAGGCATTTGGCAGGGCCACTGTGAGATACAGGAAGCTGGACTAGATGGAACTTTGGCCTGATCTAGCATGTCTCTTCTTATGTTCTTATGTTCTTGTGTTCTTAAAAGGCTTGTGATCTTCTGAACTGGGAATTTTTTAAAAACACTCTTATATCGTTTTAACCTAATTACTGTATTTTTGTACACCATTTGGAAAATCTTAGTGGGCAGAAGTGATAAATAAATGAATACATTAGTACAGTAATCATAACTTTAAAAAAGCAAAACATAAAATGTGCTTGCTTATATAGCACGCCATGGGACTTAACACACTCCCTGGGTCGTACTATTCTGCCCCCTCCCTTCCCCAGCAAGGTGAAGCTGCTGACCTTGGAAGGATGGGAGACTGAGACAGCCTTGAGAGAGCTGCCTGAATGCATCAGGGTCGAATTCAGGACGTGAACAGAGGCTTGAGTGCAGTACTGCATGCAGTATAACCACTGTGCTATAAGATTACATAAAGTGCTTTGAAAGCTACTGGGTGAAAATGAATGAAGGAAATCAAGCCAAATCCTTAAGCAGTAGTTTAAAGACACTGTTTGCCGCGAACATATGTTCCACTACCAGCCAAGAAGCACACAGAGAAGCAGAATTTAATAGAGCAGATAATCTGTGTTAGTTGGCCTTGGATGTATGCTTTCATTTCTCCTTGCATCCCAGTTTGTTCCAGAAAGGAGTCTGTCTTGTGTGCACTTTTAGATGAGGTATGAAATAGCTTCTTCTAATGCTAGGGTTGGATTTGTACTCTCATCCCACGGATCCTTGCACCAGCTCTATGCCCACAATTTACGGACAAGAGCTATGTACACTCTGCACCAGCTAATGATGGAAGCGGCATCAGGGAGTCCAGAAAACAGACTGGGTTTCAGAAGGAGGGTGCAAAAGACCATGGCTTGGTGCCAGAAAGGATTATGCTTCCCAAAGGTTTTCTTTCTCTAGAAAAAGGAAAAATAAGAACCTGAGCAGGCAGCCTAACTGGAGGAAGAGCCATGTGCTGAGATAGGCTGATTGGTTATTAGTTTATGATTGACACTGAGCTCCTTCACTGAACGGCACAGGCAACGTGTTTATTGGGGCACATGGCACATGCCCAAATACCCCATGGGCAGCTATGCGACTCCCATTGGTAGCCCGAAGGACCTCTTTGGAATAGATACCAAGGAAGAGGCCGCAATGCTGATCAGGCAAACTCATTTGCCTTTTGAAATGAGGAAAAACTGAATGTTGAGCAGGGAATATTTCGCCAACCGTGTTGCTTCTTCAGAGTGCCATCCAGTGGAGCTGTTTCAGGTGGTCCGGGATCTTCTTCAATCAGGAGATACAGTGGGGGGTCCTGGACCACTTGTTTGCTCATTATGACGAGTTTGCTGTCCACTTTGAGGGAAAAGTTGCTCAGATTCGCAGTGAATTGGACTCCACTATTGGTGCAAAAATCAAGGGATGTGTCCAGTGCACCGTGCTTAGGTCCAGTATTATTGGATGAGTTTCAATTACTGAGACCCAAGAATGTGGACAGGGTGCTTGGATCTGTCCGTTCTACCACCACGCCACCTGACCCTTGCTCTTCCTGGCTAATTGAAAGATCTGCTGGGGGGAGGGGGTTCATACCCAGGTCCTGGAGACTGTGAATGCCTCTTTAAGAGAGGGAGTAGTCCCTGCCACCTTCAAAGAGGTGATAATTTGACCACTTCTTTAAAAACCTAATCTGGACCCAGGGCTGGTGGTTAACTACCGACCAGTACCGAACCTCCCTTATTTGGGCAAGGTGTTGGAGCTCATGGTGGCTGGGCAACTCCAGGTGCTGCTGGACAAAAGGGATTTTCTGGATCCATTTCAATCAGGTTTCAGGCCGGGCTTTGATACAGAGATTGCCTCCATTGCCCTGTATGATGACCTTTGCCGGGAGAGAGACAGTGGGAGTGCAACCCTGTTGATACTCTTGGACCTCTCAGTGGCTTTCGACACCATCGACCATGGTGTCCTTCTGGATAGGCTGGCCAGGTTGGGAGTTGGAGGCAGTGCTTTGCGGTGGTTCTACTCCTTCCTGGCTGACTGTGTCCAGAAGGTGATGCTGGGGGACAGTTTCTCTGCCCCATGGCATTTACGTCATGAGGTTCTGCTGGGATCAATACTGTCCCTCATGCTGTTCAACATCTACATGGAACCTCTGGGAGAGGTCATCAGGAGGTTTGGGCTGAGGAGTCAGCAATATGCTGATAATACTCAGCTCTACCTTTCATTTTCCACCAATCCAGGTGAGGCTGTTTCTGTGCTGAATTCATGTCTGGGCCAGATAATGGACTGGATGAGGGTTAATAAATTGAATCTCAATCCAGAAAAGATGGAAGTGTTGTTAGTGGGTGCTCCACCAGACTGGCTAGAGGGCCATCTGCCTGTTCTGGACAGGGTTGCACACCCCCTAAGGGACAGGGTCCACAGTTTGGAGGTGCTCCTTGAACCCGGTCTAACTCTGGAAGCCCAGGTGGACTCAGTGGCCAGGGGTGCCTTTCTTCAGCTACGGAAAGTATACCAGTTACGCCCCTATTTGGACGAGCGGAGCCTCATGACAGTTACGCATGCACTGGTAGCATCCTGTATTGATTACTGCAATGCGCTTTACATGGGGCAGCCTTTGAAGGTGGTCTGGTGATTGCAACTGGTTCAGAATCGCGTGGCACAGCTGGTGAGGGTGGAGCCGCCAGGGAACATATCACGCCAATTCTGTATAACCTTCATTGGTTACCAGTTGCTGCCCGAGCCCAAGCCCAATTCAAAGTGCTTATTTTGACATATAAAGGCATAAATTGCTTCTTAGCCATTAATAAATAAAATAAATAATAAATAAATAGATACCTGAAGGACCGCCTCCTTCCATATGAACATACCCGGCAATTAAAATCTAACCAGGGAGCCCTCCTGAAAGAGCCATCCCTCAAGGAGGTGAAAGGGATGGCTTGCAGGTCTAGGGCCTTTTTGGCAGCTGCCCCCAGGCTATGGAACGCCCTCCCAAGTGGCATCCACCTGGCGCCAACACTGATGACGTTTCAGCGCCAGGTAAAAACCTTCCTGTTTCTGAAGTTTTTAAACTGACATAACATAGATTGTGGGCCCTGATGGCCATTTAAATGTTTTGTATTTAAATGTTTTTATTGTTTTACTTGTTCACTGACATTTTAATATTTTAATTGTTTTAACGGTTCATTTTAATTGCAAGCCGCCCAGAGACCTTTGGGTAGTAGGCGGCATATAAACTGTATAAATAAAATAAAAGTGTTCTGCTTATATACCGCCCCAAAGTGCTTAAAGCACTCTCTGAGCGGTTTACAATGTATTTATGCAGGCTACACATCCCCCCCCAAGTGAGCTAGGTGCTTATTTTACTGACCTAATCATCATCATCATCATCATCATCATCATCATCATCATCATCTGGGTTTCTCCTGGGTCTGGCCGTGGCTAAGAGAACTATCATTGATAACGAGTACCTGCACTTCCAATTTTACCATTACACTATTTCTTATGTAGGGATAAGCCCTGTCATTTGAAATTACATGACAGTCTCCAAAATATGTCTGCTCCATCCCTCAAATACAGCAAGTAAAAGCAACTTGTGAATGAGAAAACAAATAAATTATTTTGTATCATTTGTAGGCCACCTTTTTCCTGATTGAAGGGAACATTGGGTGGCTTCCAACATTCAAACAATGTTTGTCTTGTTGGTGACTTTGGGAAGCATTTCCATGTTTTTGGCTCATAATCCCTACAAGTATTTTACTGGGATTGCCTTTTACTCTACTGATGTGGGTTGTCTGGAGGTGTTTTAATGATGGTGGTGGTGGTGGTGGGGATCCCCATGTTGTAAATAAAGTGTGACTTTACATTTTAGCAGCCCAAAGATTTTTGAACTGAAATATATAGTAGTTAGCATGCTAGACTAGAGTTATAGCTGTGGGGCCACCAAGATGTGCCTTGGCCTCTTGCCAATGAACCACACTGAGAAATAGCAAGTGAAGCAGTCATACCCAAACATTGACAGGATGCTCACTGTTGTTACTAGTGCATTTTATGGGGTAACCTGGATTTTTTTTTAGAAGTGGCCCATTTTTCCACACCAACATGAAGGACTGGGAAAATTCCCGGGAAGATCTCTACCTAGCTACACTCTGCCCTGTTTGTTTGTAGGATTCAGGCGGGGGGGGGGGTAGTGAGAGGAGCTGCTTTCCATGGAAAGGGACATGGGGCAAGCATCTCTCTCCTTTTCTGGGACAAGGTGGGTGCCACTTGATGCCACTTTCCTGCTGCTGACCCACAGCAGGCCTTCTTCTGAAAGCAGAGTGGGTGATGGCTAGCATCGGAGCTTTTAACTCCAAAATAACTCTATGGAGGTGGGCAGAGAACAAAGGGAAGAGGTGAACTGCCTCTTTGGGAACTAACACCAGCGGCTGCCCTAGAATGGAGACAGGAAGCCAGCTCCTGTTGGCTTGAGCTCTGGGACAGACACCCCTTGGGAAGAGGGCATTTCGTTCGTGCTCAGGAGATTACTCATCTAATCATGGATGGCTTTGGAGAGGACTGTTTCCCTTGGTCATAGTGAAAGGAGGATGTTGTGCAGGTTTGGTTTTCAGCCATTTGGTCTTTTTGCACTTGTGATATTTCCTGCAACTGTGCTGCTCATCTTCTTTTCCCCCACCCTGACCCCACCTGTGGTTGTCATCTGTCGCTTTGGACCATTTTTTTCTCTTCTTTGAGTGCCTTCAGCCCTGGATTGTGTGACTCTCTTGGTACTTGTGTGCAGCCCTGGTTCCTTTGGGGTGTGCTGGCTTATAGTGTTGTTGCAATTCTCACCCCTTCCTGCCTTTTTGGTTTTTGTTTGCATGGTAACACGTATTTCCCACCCCACCCAGAACAAATATCCAGTTGGCCCAACTGTCACAAGTGTCAAACCTTATAGAATTGACGCTGTAGTTCATGCTATCTTCCCAGAAACCAGACCCATGGAGTGTCATGTGGCTTATTCTCTCTGATAAGTAGATGGAGAACATGTGACCCTCCAGACGTTTGTGTGTGGACTACAATTTCCATCAGCTGACAGAACTGTTGGTGAGCAGTTCAAAACTGGAAGTGGGCTGGGTGGGTGGTATAAATATCAAATCAATAAATCAATAAATCAATATCTGGAAAGCTACACCTGCCTATTTTCTTCCCAGCGTGCAGAGGGTCAGAGCTTCACCTGATAAACCCTCGGACTCAAAAATGTATGGAGGGCAGGGAAGAGAAGCATGAGGAGTATGGTTCAAACCACCAGAGGCTTCAATCCACCCCACCAACTACCGTGGGTACCAGCTACCACTGCCAACCCTTGGATCTAGGATTGCAGCTGATAGGAAGAGAAAGGCCGTTACTTCACGAACCGCTCGCTTCGCAGCAAGCCCTCATTTCTGTGCGAATCGATCGTTTCAGTCCGCACGCTCCTCCTTTTTGGCTGCGATGCCACCCCGGCCACGCCCCCTTAACCGTGCTCCAACCGGGGTGAGTGGTTCCCCTGCCAGGGGCCGGGAATCTTTTCGCTTCGCATCTCGCTTCGCTCCCAACGTAGCGTGTGGTCTTGGTTTTTGGCTTTTATTTCAAGTTTTTTTAAAAAATATTCAAACAGGGTTATCGATGCATCGCTATATCGTTTCATCGCTTTGCGCTGTTACTTCCTCGCTTGAGTAGCGGCGGCGGCGGCGGCGGCGGGAGCAGGAGGAGCCGCTGCCGCCTTGCCCGGCCAGAGCAGGGCACCCGGGGCAGGCAGCGTGCAAGCGGCGGAGGGCGGGCGGCTGTGACATGCGGGGCTCCCCCCGAGTAGCGGCGGCGGCGGCGGGGGGGCTGCCAATGATGCCAGGAAACAGTTGAAATCAGTAGAGCCATTGCAACTGACAGTCCAGTATCGATGCATCAATACGCCGTCGGTAGGAATTTTTTTAAAGGACGGATGGGAAATAACGAACGTTGAAAAGTGGCATGCGAATACGAAGGGAGCAGGTGAGGTTGTGCTCGAATCGGTCCTAAAACTGCAGCTCGTGAGTACTGAGAAACAGGGGCGCGAGCGAAGCGAGAACACGTGACCACCACGTGACCGCCTCTGAATTCAAATCGAAGGCAATATCGCTGCGGAGCGCCGCGCCTCGTGAAGTAAGGGCCAAAGGCAGTTTACAATATAATGAAGATAAGAACAAATAGAGTTATTATTTAGATGGGAAGAAGAAGGATGGAGAAGAAGGAATATAGAGGGTTTGAGAGGGAATGTGAGATACCTGTTTCACATGTGTGTTAAATAAGATGCTGAAAGTTTAGGGAATGACACCAAGACAATATTTCCTGTCAATTTTCTGTTTCTTCTTTTTTAATATGCTGGATTGTTAAAATCTTTTGGAGGTAAAAGTGGGGCATGCCCCTTGTTTTCTGCTTTTATCAGCCTTGGACTTCTGTTATGAGAATCGTTCCAAGGCCACTTCAGATTGTTTCCTATATTTAAAAACACCCAAACAAGCCATGTCCTAAGGCCTGCTCTGGCTCTTCTCTTCTAGGGTTGCTCCACAGCAGCAATGACAGGGTCGCCACAAACTTCCTAATACCCCATAACTTGCTCTGTGTTCTTGCATTCATCTTGCCCTTTTGGGTCGAGTTAGGGCCATTTCCACGAGGTAGCTAGAAAAAAATTATTCTTAGAGAGAAGGTCCTGCAAGCAAGGATGAATTTTGACCAGATAGCATTTCTCATACACAGGAGCAAGGCCCCTTGGGTGAAGTTGCAACATAGAACCATACAAGAGAGAACAAGAAGGGACCCCAAGGATCAGAGAGTCCAAATACCTCTTCACACGCACCATGCAGGTTCACAACAGAGAATAACAGAAACATTTATACCTGGACCTTGATCCCTTTAAATTTCCCAGCACCTTTTGTAATTCTTTGGATCCTATGTATGTGTCTTATGTTTTTCATTTGCGGTGGGCGAGGTGTCAGATGCTGTTAAGACTACAACTTCACCCTTGCCTGTGCCAGCTAGGGCTGATGAGGTTTGCTGTCCAATAAAACACTTGCAGAGATGTGTTTTGTGCCCTGCAGTTGTAATCTTTTTTTTTAAACTTATAGGAGGTGGGATATTTTCTCCTACTTCTTCCCAAAATACTCAGGTTTCTTTTAAAGTAAATTTTGTTTCTGATCCAAATTATTCTAAGAAGTGAAGAAGGCACTTAACTGGTAGTGCAATGTCATTTTAACTATTTTAGACTGCATTATATTTAAAGATATGGATTTCAGACTCGCGTGGCTGCTCTTTTCCTATGGTTTGATTATGGTTCTGCATAGGCATCCTTAGGCACCTGGGTCCAAAAGGTTTGGACAGTTGAGGCTGAAGCTGCTTACAAGTTCCTGCTTCTATATTCAACAGAGATCCTTTGTGAGCTGCCGGAATAAGAAACTGATATTTATATGCCCCTTGAAAGTCAGGTTCCTTTTGTGGTAGACCTAGAACTTGAAAGAGATATTGTTATCCTTTTTTTTAACTACAACTCCCAAAACCCCCAGATAGCATGGATAGCAGTACCTCTGTTAGTGGGGAGGAGATGCTGCAGCCGCATTTGTAGGCAGAAAGGTCTTCCTTGAGAAGACACAGACATGAGTGTTCTTTGATGGAGTGGGGGGCATTATTCTCACTGGAATTTCTTCCAACTGGGCTCATACTTCCTTCCTCTATGAAATCATGAGGAACAAGCCCATCCTTTGGTTCTGAGGCCTTCTGCCTGCACTCCCTTGTTCCCCACCAACTCACTCCACTGGTTGGATACTGAAGGATTCCATACCCCCCCCCCTCCGCTCCATCACCAGTGGGAGTAGCAGGCAGGAGGGGGCGGTTTGGTCAGCCCAGCGAGGTCCCATCTATGACACATCCTACACGGCGCCCTTTTCCCTCTCCGCTGACACCAGCCCCGGGAGTGCGGATCGGCTCAAAGACTCCTTTGTGGCAAAGTTGATGATTTTGCTGCTGTGACCCGAGGAGTTTGAATTCTCGCCGAGTTAAGTAATTCTGGGCCTGGAAAACAGCGATTGTCCTCCAGCCCAGGAGCCGGTGGGAAGTGTCTCACATTCCTTTTTGGGCTTCCGGCATATTCCTTGCACGACAGATAAGGCGGCATGTCCCCTTCTTAGTACACTAAGTGCCAACCCTTGCAGTGTGCTCCATCCTCACCTGCTGGGTTTTTAGAAGAGGCGACCAGACCACAGCATATATCAAAGATGTTTTGATACCGGGGTGCGTGTGTGAGTGCGTGATTTACAACAGGTCAATGCTGCAAGTTGAGCCTTCTACATGACAGAGTTCTCCATTTGTATTTGGGTGGTGGTGGCGGCTGCGGGAGTGATAGGGCTATATATGTCACAGCAACCTGTTGCCTTGAAATAAAATCCAATCTCTAGCTTTTATCATTTTCCCATAGAGCTTTTTATCTAGGCTCTGACCCTTGTTTCAAATTGCTGCAGTTCTACCCCATGAGAAAATTGGGGAGTTGTATCGTCAATACTTACCCCCCCCTTCTCATATATTTTTCTTATGCTTTGTCATAGAGTTATTCCAAATGCAACTGAATCTGAATGAGGACTGAAGCAGGGATTGGCCTAATCAGTTGCTTTGTGAACCCCCCCCCCCAAAAAAAACCCCCTGGGCTTTAGTTGAGCACTGTGGGAAATGTAACCTAACACACAGGCTCATTGCCTCCCCAACCCCAAGGCACTGTGAAATTCTGAACGCTCAATTGTGCATAAACTGGCAATAAAACTGAGGGCAGACTGGAAACACATAGGACCATTGCACATATTTTGTACAGATAAACATAAGAAGGCCAGCAAATATACATTCAACAGGAAGTTGCACCAGTCATAGCGAGCAAGTGTGCTGATAAGAAGTCCATGTATGTCGTTTATTTTATTTTTTGGGTTGCAGAATTCTTTTTTTATTCATGTCAGAAGCACCAGCAAATTATATTGAGAGGTAAATATACACTGCTAAGCAGAATATGAATAGGCTATAAAATTATTACATAGAAAAAGGTATATGAAATAGGAAAGCCCTATTTTCTCAGATTATCTTTGGTCTTCCAATCCCAACGCACAGGCTGTTTAATGCTTTCCACAGGGGCCAAAGTTGTTCTTGGCCAGGCAGTGGAGAGTCAAGTGGTTCTGCTTCCCAGTTGCCTGGGAGCTCCTTGCTTGCCTTCCATGCTTCTAGGACGGTCTGTGGGGGGTTGATTTTGGGGAGGGGCAGAGGTTCTGAGGAAATCATACCTTGATTTCAGTCTCTGCTTTGGTGACTGATGTCCAAATAACGAGTGTGCTTCTGAGGATGTCACTTTGACTCACTCTTTGTGTGCAGTACTTTCGTAGCAGAAATTTGAATGCCCGCTAAATAAACCACCTTAACCTTAAATAACCTGTGACCATTCTTACTGTTTCATTTAAGGCCAGGTCCACTGTTTTGTGTATTTTGATCTACATCAAACAGGGCTAGCATATTCTCCTACAGCGTAATGTAAGGCTAGTGCAGAAGTTCTTAATGGGTGCATTTGGACACCCCATCTTGTACCCACTGTTTTTATCAGAGCATTGTTCCTAGCAAAAACTTTCTGTTTGGTATTAAAACAGTGATTCTTGAAAGTGTAACTCCCAAGTATTTTGGAGGGGCACAGTGTTCTAGCCTGACAAAATTCCATGTCAGCATTCTTGATGCCTCACAGTTATTCAAGCGGAAAGTGGAGGGCTGAGATTTTGGGCAGTTTGGCTTCTACCGGTTATCACTGTAATATATGGTCATTAGATTCAGAGCTTCAGTTAGTTTCTTCTGAACAGCTGCAAAGGTTGCACTCTGTGTGGCAATTGCCAGGTGGTTGGCATAATTTACAGCTATGTTGATGTGCGTAGATTTCTCATGTGCAATATGAGAGAAGCCCGTCAAGCATTTTGCACTGGTAAAAATAATCAGGATTGTGTTTAATCCTGGAAAAAAAGCAGATTTTGCGAGCTATGCAAATGTTTATTTCACATGTTAGGGCGGCTAAATCAGGTTCTGTGAATCAGACATTTGGGCTTCCTCTTGGACCTGCTGCCAATCTCTTTGTGGCTTCATCAGAGCTGTGCAAAATATTGCCTACACTTGTTTCAAGCATGCCTTCACTAGCATAAAGAGTGAAACTGGTGTTTTTAAGCTGAACGCTGAAACTTTGAGCGAAAACCTTGCAGTGCTTTGTGTAATTTCTGAGATTTTTTTTTTAAATTACTGCATGGTGCATCCAGGATTTGGCTCTAAACCCCTAAAAATGTAAAATCATAGATTTGGAAGATACCTCAAGGGCCATCCAGTCCAACCCCCTGCCATGCAGGAACCCCTATCACAATATTTCCAACAGATGGCCATCCAGCCTCTGCTTAAAAACCTGGCTGTTTGAAAATGCAGCCACAGATGCTCTGGTCCCTACTTGCATATAGGTTGTCCAGCATTCAGGGGTTTCCTTGCTAGTCCTTAGGCATCCATGTTTTGCAACAAGAGACCTTTCCTTGGCCAGAGCATGCCCACTGTTGATGTGGTGGTGGCTGCACACGTCACAGAGGGACCTCTTGTGTAGAACATAGGGTGGTGTCATGTCTGGGCTCTCCCTTTGTGCTACACTAGAACACATTACGTTGCGTCCCGCCAGGTTGGAACCGACATGTAGAGCCTGTAACAGGGGTTTCAAGGTAACTGAAACATTTAAGAAATGGTTTTGCCAGTTCCATTCCTACCTAGTGCATTTTGGTGGCCAGGCAAGCATTCGAATCCAGACCTCCTGAATCCTAGTCTTTCGTTCTGTCCAGTACACCAAACTGGATGACCACTGGAGTGAGCATCACAGCATGAACTTTAACCACAGTAACCTACAACTTCTGTCACCTTCATAAAACAGCAAATTTTATCCTTGCCACTGGAAGGCTGGGAAGAGCAGCATGGATTCCACAGGATCAATCTGTGCCCACGATGCAGGTGCGCTGTTTGCAATGGGTGAAGAAGACTAATGCGAATACAGAGGTTAAGCTTTTTCAAGAAACCACAGTGTCCCATCATCCTTGCGTGAACAAGATCTGTATGTGTCTTAGGTTTCCAGATCTCAACGGAGGGCAGGGTAGAATCCGGGCCAGAGGTCCTAACTAGCCAAAAGCATTAAAAGGAATGTCAGGAAGGTGGATGCAAAAGTTACTTTTCTGTTTCAAGGTAACAAAAAAGTATGAGGGGCCTGTTGGGACTGGTTGCTGTAGAAAAACTTCCTGATTCAGTTTCACAGATCAGGGGAAACTGTAGGGTTCAGTTAGAATGTTTACTTAATGGAGTATGAAATAATTTTTGTATCTGCTTCTTCTCAGTCTTTGCAGAGCAAAAGCCGGGTTAATTAAAAACCAGATGAAGGAACTGGAATGTATTTTTCTCAGGACAGCTGGTAAACTATGTCCTATGTTCTTTCCACATGACTGCTCCAGGTGGGAGGTGAGCAGATCCCAAAGGGTTAATGGATAATAGCTAATGGCCAAGTGGATAATGGCTAATGGCATTCTCCCCCCCCCCTTTTGAAAATGTTGATTTTCTTGGTTATTTGCAGCATGTGGGTGAGTGGAAGGGATGCACAGAGCTGATTAGAAATAGGCAACATGTTTTTTCCAAAATAAGCAAGGACTTTCACAGTACTGTACTCATTTTCTGGGCTCCTGAAAACTTCCAGCACTTATATTTTAATATTTGACTCACAGATTGCTTTTCTCCCATTAGGCAACTTACACTGTGGTGTTCGCTAATTAAATTAGCCAAAACAGGAACAAGATTTGACACAGCTACCACAGGTTTGGTAACCTTTCCCACTACAGTATTTATTTAAGATTTCCACTTGTCCCAGCTACAAAAGCTGCTCAGTGCAACCAAGCATGCATTTTTAAAATATGTATGTTAGGGGAAATGCTTAAATGGCATTGTGTGTATTTCAACAGTGTTTTAACTCTCATTTGCTAAGAGAAAGCCTGAATCGGAAGGTTTCAAAGAGTGTCCCAGAGAGCCTTGCATTACAGTCTAATCTAGGGCACAAGAATATGACCAGGATATAACACTCTATTTTTCGGACTTTCTTGAATCTGGGAAGGATGGAAATCTGGGACCTGCTGTTCTTTTTGAATCGGAAGAAGAAATGGAACTGAGCACCTGCTGGCCAAAGCTCACTTTGTGTTCTGTACAATTTAGTAGGGCAAAAATAAGCTCATGTAGTATTGTTTAGAGTAGGTTGAGAATGCAGGCTCACTTTGTTGCTGTGACCATTAAATAAACAGAAGTCAAAGATCTTGGTGGAACGATCTCTTAGGGACCTACTACTAGAACCTGATCCACTCTATGGCCCCACACCTTTGGAATAAGTCTTCCTCCTGATATATGCCTGGATCCGGTCCTTGGATTCTTAAAAAGCTGGATGCACCATGCAGATGGTCCTGCAGGCCAGCATATGAGTACAGCGCTGTGCCCATGGTGGCTTTACTTTGCCTGCCCAAAATATCTTTTAAAATCTTTTAACATCATTAGATTGGTTTTAAATTGTATATAATTATGTTTGCTTTTTCTCTTTGTAGTTTATTTTGCTTTTATTATTTCTCTTTATTTATATTTTGTTGTAACCCATCAGCAGATGGTTGGTTTAAAAGTGCAATCAATCAATCAATCAATCAATCAATCAATCCGTCAACCAACCAACCAACCAACTGATTGATTGCTCTTCCAGAAGTGCTCACAGGTACAGACACAGAATGCCTTGCCTATGGCACTTCTGCCATTAGTGCTGAAGGAGTGATACTCTCAGGAGCAGCCCACCATGGCTCTCTGGCTGGGATTCTAGGGTGCAATGCATGGCAGGCCAGAACTTGGAAAAGTTGCATAATTTTTTTGGCCCAGTCCCAGAAGCCCTTAACACGAGGACATGACAGATAGAAGCTCAACTTCTGGGAGCGCATGACAGTAGTCGGTCTCCTCTCTGTCCCTGCCAGCTGTACCGCCGGGGAGCTTCATTTTGGCGTAAAGCCAATTCTGCCCCCCGTGGTTCTTGCTGCCCTTCGCAGATCATCTAAAAATCAAATAAAACTGCAAATCCTTTCTGCAGAGAATTTATTCCCCAAGTTGTGCATTGATTCGTGTCCTTGGGGCAGAATCTGCTCCCACAGCACAAACCAGGTTCACCATTACATGGTGGCCCTTGGGCTCCTCTCCGTGTGGGAGAACAGGGCAGGCCCACTTGTTGTGGCTGGAAGTGGGGGATGCTTTTTAAAAAACCTTTTCTTTGTGTCCTTGATCTAAATTGCAGTTGTAATCTTCCTGCTGCTGGCGGTATTTTGACTCCCAAAGGGACTGAAGTGTGTGTGTGTGTTTTGACAAACTCTGGGTATTACATCTGCAGATTCATTCACTCTCCTCTTATCCAGAGTCTTCACTGGATGTTCTAGTGATTGAGTCATTTTAATAAAAAATTATTTGGTGCTTGCATTGTGTGTAGAGGGTAGTCCCTATTATGGAATATTATGATGCCATTCCTGAAATTGCGTTGCAGTGGGTACCGAAATATGGGGCCACTGTCAATACTCAACCTGATGGATCGTAAGAGCATGGTGGAAGTGGCTGCCAAGATTCCTACATTGTCTCTTCTTTCTTCTGGTACTGCTTTTTTGTTGCTTTCCTCTTCTAGGACAGTATGAGTCAGGTTAGGGCAGGGATGGCGAACCTATGGCATGCGTACCAAAGGTGGCAGGGAAAGAGCTTTCGCCTGGCACGTAACATGCTCCTTGCCCCCCCACTTCCCCCTCCACTGGACCAGCCATGAGGAATTTGTGGAGGGGGAAGTGGGGGGGCAGGGAGCATGTCGGGTGCCAGGCCAACCCTGCCGTCGCCATTGCCATCGCCGCCATTGCCGCCGCCCCCTGCCGCCCTTGCCCCGCCTCTGCCAACCCCGCCGCCAAGTCCAACCCTATCCCTGCCCCTCCCGCCGCCACCACTGCCACCACTAACCCTGACCCCGTCGCCCTTGCTGCCCTAAACCTCACCCCACCCCTGACCCCCCGCTGCCACCAATCCCAACCCCACCACCACCGCCGTCCCCATTGCCATCGCCCTTGCCGCCCCTGCCCCGACCCCACCTCCACTGCCATTACCGCCGCCATCCCTGCCCCTCCCACCACCGTCGACGATGACCCTAACCCCGCCCCCTCCATCACCCTTGCTGCCTTCGCACCCTCCTCTCCGCTGCCGCCGATCTCGACTGCCGCCGCTGCCGCCGCTGCCACCAAGTTTGGGCACTCGTGGCAAAAAGGTTCACCACCCCTGGGTTAGGGTCTGTTTTATAGTGGTATAATGCAGACACTCCCATATATCTGTGGTCCCCAATCTTGTTTGAGTCACAGCCCCCTGTTAAACAGGCAGACAAGGAACCTGTGGCACAGACAGAGAGTCAGACATACACACACACACACACAAAGACACACACACACACAGAGCCATATTTGCATAAAAAGGCATTTTAATGAGGCCCCAAAGTCCCATTTCTCAGACATACGCATATGTGCTAACGTTAATATCCCACTCCAAACGGTTAAGGAAGAAATTACACAACAAGGGCTACAGTATATTTAAGGTGACCCATAATCCCCCAGAAATCACTTTCTAACTCCCTGGGGGGGGGGTCACGACCTGCTAGGCTGCGAAACACTGCTATGTAGGGTAGCCACTGGCTCAGTAGAACCATGGGGTGCTGTATAAAGCAAAAAGCAAAGTGTTCTGCTTATATACCGCCCCTTACCACTTCAAGTAGCGGTTTACAGTTTTTAAAATACAGTCTGCAGGATACACATTGCGCGCCCCCCAATCAAGCTGGGTACTCATTTTACTGACCTTGGAAGGATGGAAGGCTGAGTCAACCATGAGCCTGCTACCTGGTATTGAACCGTAGTTTTAGCTGCAGTACAGGCATTTAACCACTCGCCATGGGGCACAGTGCTTTGATGAGCATGAAAGAAGCCTTACACTGGGGTGCAGAGGAGGTCAGCCAAGAGGAAAAGGCTCCATTTCACAAAGCAATTAGAATTTGAGAGACGAGCAGTATGCCGGGGAATAGACATGGTCATTAGGCTCCATTTGGGATCCCAACACTGCAGAGTACAGATGGGCACAAACCGAAAAAATGGCAATTCATTTTGGTTTGGTTCATTTTAGGGTTTGGTTTGGTTCATTTCATTTTTAACTATTTTTTTAAGTAAAAAATTGTTTCGTTGGTTCATTGATTCGTTATTCATATTTTCCCACTTCACGCGATTTAATCAATTTGACAGTACGGGGCGGGGGAAAACATTATTTTTTTTAAAAAAAAAACACAGACATTGCAACTGCACAAACTGGACTGGCAGCATCCTCATCTGCATCATCCATATCACCATCATCTTACCGGGTGGTGGCAGTGGGGCGATCCTTTTATTTTATTTTATTTTATTACTTCCTGGTTCCTGGCCCACGCTACAGCTATAGCATGGGCCAGTCAGCTTCCCCCTCCCAGCACTGACCGCGCCCCCCCCCCAAAAAAACCAGGTCGGCACTGGTTTTATTTTCTATATATTTTTTTCATTTTAGGGTGCCGAGCCGGCCACCCCTGGGGCCAGGTTGGCGCTCCTTTATTTTATTTCATTTTATTTTTATTTTTTACTTTTTTTAAAATTCCAACCACGTGGCCTGCACTACAGCAGTAGCGCGGGCCAGTCAGCTTTTCCCTGCAGCCAGGAAGACCGAAGACCAGCACCAGGTAGGAGACATCGCTGCCATTAGCGAACCGAACCGAACCAATTTTTTTTCCCGCTTCATTTCGTTTTGTTCTAAATTCACTCTGGGGTTCGTTATTCGTTTCATTAGGTAACAAAATGAATAACGAGTAACAAAATGAACTAAAAGAGGAGGTCAGCCAGGAGGAAAAGGCTCTATTTCACAAAGCAATTAGAAGTTCATTTTGTGCCCATCTTTACTGCAGAGGCATTTGCTTTATGTCTTGGCAGGTCCCAGTGAAGAGCAGAAATTCTGCCTTCACTTTTACTGGAGAACTTTTGCAGAAGCCTCGGAAAAGGCTGGGAGCTGGCTAGTGATCCCTAATGCTACCGAGGACATGGTTAGGTCCCTCCAGGACAACCCTAGCAGTTACCCAGGGCAAACATGTGTTCTTCTGAAGGGGAAGGAAGAGAATAGAGGAGACGCAGCAGGTAGCAGGAGAGGCTCATCCTTGGTTCTGCTTGACATTTGCTGCAGAGACTTCCACCCTACTGGCCACAATTAACAGCACCTGCCAATCAGTAATATATCTGGATACACACACACACACACTGGGCATTGCAATCTTTTTTCAAGCAAGGTCATCCAAAGGCAAGAGAGTTGATATTTCATTTTTTTCCTTTCCTTTTTAATGTAGAGCCTTTTTGAAGAGCTTCTCCCCTTATCCCCAAATTCTTTGCAACGTTAATAATCCTCCTTGCATTGCTTGCTCCCTACAGCGTTGCAAGGACAGAGCGAATGCCTTGGCCATTGCTGTGATGAACATGTGGCCGGGCATCAGGCTACGAGTGACCGAGGGATGGGATGAAGATGGGCACCACTTGCTGAACTCCCTGCATTACGAGGGCCGGGCTCTGGACATCACGACGTCCGACCGCGACAGAGAGAAATACGGCATGCTGGCCCACTTGGCGGTAGAGGCTGGCTTCGACTGGGTTTACTATGAATCCAAGGCCCATATTCATGTATCGGTCAAAGCAGGTAAAGAAGGCAGGAGCCTGACAGTTCTGTAATGGGAAAGGACCAGGTTGGGCTGACAGTGGCAGAAATACTACAAGATCAGAATTCTTTCCTTCCATTTATTTCCAGGTGGGGGAGGAAGAGGGTAATATCCGAGGAGAGGTGCCTGCCTGGGAACCTCCAGAGACTCTTAGACTACCACTCCCATCATTCTTAACCAGTGGCCAAATAGGCTTGGCCTTATGAAGTTGGTTCTCCAGCAACATTTGAGGAGCTGCACATTTTATGCCACTCGTTCAGACAGGGCTGCTCTTTGAAGCTTTAAGATCACCAGGATAGACCTTTCTCCAGAGGCATGGCTAGGGCTTCCACAGCCTGGGGCAACAGTCAGTTTTTGCGTCCCCCCCCCCCTCATTGCAAAATATAATCTGGATGGTGGGTGGGAGGGCAGCGGTGAGGGGTCGGTAGGCAATTTGGCGCCCCCTAATTGCTGCGCCCAGGGCGCCTCGCTCCCCTTGCCTTCCCCAAGCTACACCCCTGCCTTTCTCTCAGTCCCATCTCTCTCAGAAATGCTTTTAGTGGGGACACAGGAGAGGCTGTTCTCTGTCGCTGCTGCCAGACTCTGGAACTGCCTCCCTCATGAGGCCAGCCGGCCTGGCCCCATCCTCGCTGTCCTTCCACAAGCAGGCAAAGGCCTTTCTCTTCAGGCAGCCTTTCCCTGAGTGCGCAGCTGTCTAAGAGGGGGTTCCTAAAATGGAACTGCTTTTGGGGTTTGGGTTGTTTTTTTTGTAGTTTTTAACGTGTTTTTAATACTGTTTTTAATCTCCATTTGATATTTATTTAATTCTTTTTAAAAAAATATATGGTAATAATTTATTGTTCTTAGCTTTTAATACTTTTTAAAAATATATATGTTGTAAGCCACCTTGGGGCCTGTTTAGGAGAAAGGCAGAATATATATATTTTAAATA
The DNA here is from genome assembly GCA_023846285.1 of Phrynocephalus versicolor. Lineage (NCBI taxonomy): Eukaryota > Metazoa > Chordata > Lepidosauria > Squamata > Agamidae > Phrynocephalus > Phrynocephalus versicolor. The sequence continues at coordinate 6,244,703 of JAHTLZ010000010.1, forward strand.
AATAAACAAACAATAAATGTAATAAACTTGTGGAAGACGAAGTGCAGGTATTTGGGGACCAAGAGCTGGAAGTGATGTGCCTTCCTTGGAACTAGGACAGACTGATTCATTCAATCTTCTTCTTCTTACTGGGCTTGTTGAGCCCTGGGAGAGTCCACATATACACCCATCAACCCCAATCTGGAAGTGCACAATGGTTAAATTGCTGTACTGCTGTTAAAACTGTGCTCGCAGCTTGGGGTTCACTCCCAGGTAGGAGGCTCAAGGTTCACTCAGCCTTCCATCCTTCCTTGGTAGGTAAAATGAGTACCCAGCTTGCTGAGGGGTGGGCAATGTGTAGTCTGGGTAATTAAATTGTAAACAGCCCAGAGAATGTTTTAAGTGCTATAGGGTGCTATGTAAGCAGAATGCTTTGCTTTGCTTTGCTTTACACAGAGCCCTGCTACCAAATACCAGCTGCCATGATAGCCTGGCTGGCCAGTTCATAGCTTGTAAGCTGCTAGTGGCCAAATAGGGTGCCTCATTCTGTAATGGTGTCCTTCTAGGACAGTAGTGGCCAGACTTTGGCCCTCTAGATATTTTGGATCACAACTCCCAGAATTCCAAGCCTGTATTGCCAATGACAAAGGACTGTGGGAGTTGTCCAAAACTTTTGGAGGGCGGAAGTTTGGCTACCACTGTTTTAGAACTTCTTTCTTCTCACATATTGTCATGACCAGGCAGGTAATGCTCATGTGATGCTGCCAAGCAGAAAAGTGCCCCAACCTTGGAAACAGGCGAACAAAACTCCCCCCCCCCCACCGGCCACCCCACAGGCACCAAAGCTCTTGCTGCTGATCTTATGACAAGGCATCTCCTTGAACTGGAGGCAGGACTCTTGCCTTCCCTTTGTGGCTCTGGCCAGTGTCCACTCACGGTCGAGGCACTGGGGCAGTTCAGTTCTTCTTACCCACAGCCAGAGACGCAAGCATGTCGGCTGGAAGCCAGATAAAAAGGCTGCACTCCTAACGCTGTCTTCTTCCACTCCCCTAGATAACTCCATGGCTATTCGGGCTGGTGGCTGTTTTCCTGGGGACGCAGTGGTGACTCTGCCGAGCGGTGAAAGGAGAGGCCTCTCGGAGCTTCGCCCTGGGGACTCTGTGCTGAGTGTGGACCGCCAGAGTGGGCAGGTGACGCCTAGCGAGGTTTTGCTCTTCCTCGACCGAGACCAGTACCGGCCGGCTACCTTTGTGGCCATTGAGACAGAGAGCCCTGGCTCTCGGCTGCTCCTCACGCCCTCCCACCTCATCTTTGCCGCGCGGGACCCAGCCAACAGCACGGCAGACTTCTTCCCCGTTTTTGCCAGCCGGGTCCATGTGGGGGACTCAGTGCTGGCCCACCAGGTGGGCAGCCCTGCGTTGCACCCTGTGCGGGTCGTCCGGGTTTGGCAGCAGGAGGGCATTGGGGTGTATGCCCCCTTGACTTCACAGGGCACCCTTCTGGTCAATGGGGTGCTGGCCTCTTGCTATGCCGTCTTCGAGAGCCACCTCTGGGCCCACCGTGCCTTCACCCCGCTCCGCCTGGCTCATGGCCTCTTTGGACTGTTGCCCCTGAAGGATGGGGCCAGGAACTGCAGTGTCCAGGAGACAGGCGTCCACTGGTATTCTCGGTTTCTGTACCAGCTGGCACAGGCTGTGCTGGGCAAGGAGACCCTTCACCCTTAGGGACTTGGACAACCATTGTGTGGGAGCCCCACAGACCTAAGCACCTCAAGTCAGGAGATAAGGACAAGGACGGGATGCCTGAGAACAGCTGGGTCCCACCCTCGGTTGACCTCGGCGTGGCTGTGATTCTGGAGCTGATGTCTCTTTACAACTTGCATATTTACTGTTGAACAGAGAGCATCACGTGGGGAGGGGAGGGTGTGACAACAGTGAGACTAGCCTGTGTCTATAGAGGGGCTGGAACACATAGTCCTGTCAGTTGATATGGCTGCTCCTTCTGTGAGGCTGTGTCCCAAAGAGACGACAGATGTGTTTACAGAGCTTCCACACACCCAAGCTCGCTGTGTTCCTCCTGCAAATGTAGCAGTTGGGCAGCAAAACCATGGTCTTGAACACTAGCGATAAAAAAATTACTGGGCCGGGACACCTCCCTTATGAGGAAAGGCTAAAACATTTGGGGCTCTTTAGTTTGGAAAAAAGGTGCCTGAGGGGAAATATGATTGAGATGTACAAAATAACGCTGGGCATGAGTAAAGTGGATAGAGGGACGCTCTTCTCCCTCTCACAAAATACCAGAACTAGGGGACATACACTCAAATTGAGGGCTCGGAGAGTAAGAACAGAAAAAAGAAAATATTTTTTCACCCAGCGTGTTGTTAGTCTGTGGAACTCCCTGCCACAGGATGTGGTGATGGCATCTGGCCTGGATGCCTTCAGAAGGGGATTGCACAGATTCCTGGGGGAAAAGTCCACCACAGCTTACAAACCATGGCAGAGATGTGTAATCTCCAGGCTTAAAACCGGGTTATTTCAAGGGCCAGATGCAGGGGAGTGGTATCAGGAGACAGATATCTAGTCTTGTGGACTCCCGAACGCATTTGGTGGGTCCACTGTGAGATAACAGGAAGCTGGACTAGATGGGCCTTTGGCCTGATCCAGCAGGGCTCTTCTTATTTTCTTATGTTATGTACTGTATGGTGGGATGGATGTCCTTCTCTTCTCGTGGTGTCCTGAACTCTGCTTGCCATGGTCACGAAGGAAGATACCAGGCTTCTCCTCCACCACCACCGCTAGCTTACGTTGGGGACGACCGTGGTGTCTCAGCCTATGGCTGAGGCTGTAATGAAGATAGGTTAAAGCAGCAGGCACTGTGTGGGAGAAAAGAATGCACGTTCCTTCCCGGAGCTGCTGAGAGTGATGCCCTGTTACTTCGAAAATGGACAATAACCACAGACTTAAGTGGAAGCAGCAACAGAAAGGGGTCCATGGAAGGGGTGAGGTTTGTCTCGCAAAGGGCTGGGTGGTGAGCCTGAGAACCCTGCTCAAAACAAGGGTGCTTTGAAACACAGCGTGCACAGGGTCACTTTAACTTGGAATTCTTGACTGAGTTGTATCACTGGATTCTGTAGGAACTGGAGGGGAAGAGTTCAAGCAGGGGTGCTCCCTTTTTTGGAGGGGGTGTATGTAACTCATCTCACATAGATGAGAAATGCTGAATATTCCCAAGAGCTTGGAAAAGTTATTTTTTTGGACCACAGCACCCAGAATCCCACAGCAAACATGTCCATGGCCATACCGATGTGGAAGCTGTGGGGAATGAAGTTAAAGAGGAGTAACTTTTCCAAGATCGGAATATTCTAGTACTAGGTCACTACCTTCTCTTCTCTGCCACCTAAACCTTGACTTTTCTCTGAAGGTGAAAAGCCTTTTCGCTGAAGGCCAAACAGAGCAATCTCTGTGCTTCCTTATCAAATAGAAAATTTGTCCTGCTGTAACAGGATTAACTCTTCCCTGCAGCTCTAGAGTTTTTATTTTTCTATTTATGTCTAGTAATTTAAGCGTGATCTATGGCCACCTCTTGTCTCATGAAAAGTATTAATTTGATGTTTCAGTGGTGATTGGAAGAGAAGTACAGTAGATTATTTTTGTAACCTGTCTTAACTTCTCTCTCTCTCTCTCTCTCTCTCTCTCTCTCTCTCTTACAATGATGTTTTTGCATGAGTTTAACTGAAGAGAATTTCTCTGGCTACTGTTGTGTGTTATATTTTTTCAAAGGAAGACTCTCTGCTTTACCCATTGGAGGAATCAATACATGACATTACAGGAAACATCCCCATTTCATAAAATGTGTGTATCTTCATAATTGGTCTTGTATTACTTCGGGTATGGAAGACAAGCAACCTGGTGGCCTCCAGACTTTTTTTATACTATAACACATGGAATGCCTGTTGGCCTAGGTTTATGGGAGTTATAGTGCAAAACAGCTGGAAGGCGCCATGCTGCTTAACCCTGCCTTATGCTGTTGATTGGCTGGTCACTAATACTAGAGCTGCTTTCTCTCCGGCACATCTGGATGTGTCAGAAGAGCTCTGCTCTGCCTCAGGATAGAATAGAATCACACATTATTGTCATTGCATCTAGTGCAATGAAAACTCTAAAGTGCCGTCTAGCCAGTGCATAATTCACTCTAATATCAAACCAATACAGTGGGACTCTGTACATCACCCATTTGTTCCAGCCCAGGGTTGCCACGTGGGTTTGGGAGATCTGAAGCGCACACACAACACAGTTGCTCATAATGGCTACCCTGTTAAATCTCCCGAGTGCTGACTAGATTGGGGGACCTGGGGCTTTGACCCAGGCGCCATCATTTAGAGAGTGCAGAATCTTGCCACGGAAGAGAATTATTTGCCTGTCGGTCATTTCTGCTGGAAGGGAGCCAATGTGCCCACCCAAGCACACATGCTAACTCTACCCATTCCTTCCTGGGAAAGGGAATTACTAGTGGGGTCTTATGGCCATCCTACAGCCAGACCCACCTGTTATTCCTCCACTGGCTACCCTGACCAATAGGGCAGAGAAGTCCTGGACATCCATATTTCTAGTTACAGTTCTGCTAATTTCAGCTGAACCAGCAGGCCCCATGCATGTCCATCAGGCTATATGGCTCCTCTATGTCAATGATTCCCAACCTTGGATTACCCAGGTGTTCTTGAACTGCAGCTCTCAGAAGCCTTCACCAGCAGCTGGGCCGGCCAGGATTTCTGAGAGTTGTAGTCCACAAACATCTGGGAACCAAAGATTGGAAAGTGCTGCCCTATGTGCACTGGAAAGGGTGAAGCACCCTGCATATGTTCTAGGACTGTGAGCCAATGTGACTTTGGACTTTCCACATTTAGGTGTGATGGCACGCCCTGTTCTTCTGCAACCATGCTTAGATATGCCTAAATGTCTTTGCCTGCACACTATGCACCCATCCGTGCTAGTGAATGTATATTAGAGATGGGGTGATATTTCATAGATATTCACAAGACTCCAAGATCAGCCCTTGCTTCCACCCATTCAGGAGGAAGGGTGGGTCCCTGGGATGTATGAAAAAAATGCCTCAGCCTGACATGCTGGAAAATTGCACCGTATATGTAACAAGTAAGAAGTCACCATATACTCTTTTGATCAGGCAACAAGAAACAAAATGTAGAGATGGCTACAGCAAATTGTGCAAGATAAAGAGAAGTGGAAGATGAAGGGCATGAAGGAGGAGACTCTTTTGGCTGAAGAAGCTGGGGTAATGGTTTGGATGCAACTCAGTGCCACTGTTTAGAACTGCCTTGCCTCCAAGTCAGGAGAGCCACAGCTTTCAGCTTTCAGTAGGAGAGGAATGAGATGGATGAAACAGAGAGATGATGGTGGCCGATCTTCCTTCAAAGCCCAAATCCTCCCTAACCACTTAGTTTTCCTGCATCACGCTGACCAACTTTGTTGGCGCTCCAAGTCATGTTCAGGAGGGTGCCCCCCCCATCACCTCCCGCTGGGACGTTTGACACTCTGCCACCGTTTCATACTCTTCCAGTCCTGTTTCACATTCCTGCCTCTGGCATTTGTATAATGAAGGTCAAGAGGGAGCCGGGAGCTGAGAGAGGCAACTGTTTACCCTGGGGTGCGTAGGCGTGAAGTCTGGCAGATTGGAGGTCCTGCTTTGCTCTGTCTAGCCCCACTTCCCTCGCCCTTCGCTGCTGTGTACTGCCCCTCTGGGAGTGAGCAACAGCAACGTAAGATTCTTGCACCCTCTTGACCAGGTGCCTGTGGGGCAACGATAGGAGACGCAAGAGGTGAGTGCTCACACAGCTTCCATGCCCAGCATCCAGTCTTGCATGTGAAAGAGGAACCAAGCTGAAAATCGGTACATTTTAACATTAAAGAACAGTTAGTAAAATGCTATATTATTAAACTATATTATTAAACCTCGTTTTGCTACAGGTTGATCATCAGCAAAAGGAAACATTACCTCTTTGCTATTGTTAACAGGAACCACTTTTATTATGTAGATCAGTAGTTCTCAACCTTAGGTAACCCAGATGTTATTGGACTGCACTTCCCAGAAGTTTTCACTACCAGCTTCATTGCTGGGATTTCTGGCAGCTGCAGAACACCTGAGTTACCTAAGGTTGAGAACTACTGGTGTAGATCTCTGTGGCTAACAAAAAATCATGACTACAGAAGAATTACACAGTTTTAATCTTGAGAAAGAAGAAATCAAAATAGTTAAAATTGTGAATACCTTGGTTCAGTCATCAGTCCAAATGGAGAACGCAGCCAACACATCAGAAGACTGAGCTTTGGGAAAGAACTGATGTGTGAAAGCACAGGAGCTATTGCGGTATAATGGTTGGACATTGAGACTGCGCAACAAAACAGTATGTGGAAGGACTGTGGTATGAACTGCAAACAGCATAAGATCATAGACCTCATGCATGGTGCTAGGGATAGCAAGAAGTCCGGGCACTAGCATGCTGCATGCTTCTGACAAACATTGCAAACCCAAGGGAATACATATTAGTTTTGATCCAGAAGTATTTTTTAAAAACACATGTGCATTATAGCTCAGCTGCCTCCAAGCTGTGTCTCCTACATATTATCATTGGCAAGATGCATTCTGTGCTTGCATCAGAGCAGGACAAAGGCATTGGCAGGGGAATGCTGCAGAGGGTTTCGTCTATTACCTTATAAAGATGGGCAGATACCAGGCTTTTTCAGTGAGTCCCCAACTCCATCCAAATACCAAACAGAGCCATCATCCTGAAAAGAGTTTATTTATGTAGAGAATGTAGCACCCACACCCGTGTCTGCAGAGAGTGGTGGGAGGAAAATGACTTGATCGACCTGAGAGCCTTTGAAGCATAGCATAGGGGCTGACATTGTGGTACAGTTGGCTTGGTTTCCTTTCTGTTACCTTGAAGGCTTTTGGAGTTGCCAGTACACAGGATATGGGATTGGAAAGGTGGTGATGGGAGAGAGGGTTGCACATATAACCTCACCAACTACTCCCTTAATCTCTGATGACTTTCTTGCCTATATAACCCGTTCTCTGTCTAAAATAACTGCCAGCTTGAACCAAGCAGTAGTGCGTCCGTTTGTGTTTCTTATAAAGAAAACCATTGGAGTACTGCAGATCAGTTCAACCAAATGGTAAGCAAATAAAAGACTTTTATCGAATGCAAATAACACTGGGAGGATCGGCAAGATTTTTGTTCTGAATCTGTTTCAAGTTCAAGTCATTCTAATATGGTGCCCATTATACAATGCAAGTCAGTCTGACAGAACATATTTTGCGGCACAGGATTCTGTCCTTAACCAGTCAAAATGTAGTACTGGTTGATACCAGACACATCATAGTGTAGGAATTCTGATGAGTCACATAAAAAGCTTTTGCATTTCCCCAACCAACTCAAATCTAAAATAGCAACTAATAACCTGAAGTTGTTTCTTGCAAACAATTTAGCATGGTGACGTGTCCTGTCCAAAATATCCCTGGCATGGACAGTTTGTGCTATCACATACTATATTGCTTTGTTTCTGAGGGTAAGGGAGGAAGGATGGGACCAAGCAGAAAGATGACACTGGAACTAGTAGTTATTAGTGCTTATGTCATTAACAGTCATACTGATTCATTCATTTATTTTATTTATTAGATTTCTATACTGTCCATCCCAGAGGCAGGGCCCTCTGGCATTATTACATCAATAACAATATACATATCAACACAAGAAGACAAAATAAGATGAAGCACAAATAAAATAAAACTCAGTCTGAATGACATCAAATAAACATTTACAACAATGATTAACAGTTGCAGGCAATAGGCAGGTAATGGTAAACAATGGAAGGTCCAGTTGAGCTCTTGTAGAATGCTGCAGCCAGGGCCGGCACATCCATTAAGGCAAACTAGGCAGTTGCCTAGGGTGCCAAAATGGACAGGGGGTGCCACCCCCCCACCGCCACCGCTGGCTAGCCTGCTGCCCCCCGCCCCCCTGCCGCTGGCCACCGCTGCATGTCACCGCCCGCCCCCGCCCGCCCCCCACCTGCACCTCCCCCCAGCCGCCTAGGGCTCAAGAAACCCTAGCGCCGGCCCTGGCTGCAGCTCTGTACCAATCTGGAGAAAAGCCCGTGTAAACATCTACATTTTAAAAGAACGTTTGACAGATCCCAGGAAGGGGGCCAGGCATATCTCAGAAGGAAGAGAATTCCACCAGCACAGGGAAACTGCCAAGAAGGTTCATTCCCTTGTTTTATCTTAATGAGCCTCTCTTGGGGTTAGCACCCTCAAACGCCCTGCCTAGGAGAAACAGGTAGTATGAGTGCTCATTGGAAGCAACTGATCTGACAGGGAACAAGGTCCTAAACCGTTTAGGGCTTTGTATGTCATTGGAAACACCTTGAAGTTGATGCAGAAGTGAACCAGTAGCCCGTGTGGGGTGGTGGTGGTGCAGAGTAGGGGATATGTGCTGGTATATACTAAGCCCAGGAAACAGTCTGGTTGCCATGTTCTGGACCAGGCAGAGTCTCCACCTCAGCTTCAAGGGCAACCCCACATAGAATGTATTGCCGTAGTCTAATTTGAGACTACCAGTGCATAAACCAGCATTGTGCGACATGGCTGCATGATCCACCACAGATTGAAATGGGCAGAACAGACCACAGATGCCACCTGGGACTCCATGATAGCTCTGTGTCCAGAAGACCGCCCAAGCTGTAAACCTCAGTCTGAGTGGAGAGGGAACTTCCCAATCTGCTGACATCAGAGGTCTCCACATGCAGGATTTCCATCTTGTTTGGTTCAACCTCAGTCGATTTGTTTTCATCTATCCCAGCACAGCACCCAGGCAGTGCTCAATGAATGGAAAAGCATCCACTGGAGAAGGTAGGAAGAAGAAATAGAGCTGAATGTCATCAGCATACTGGTAGCACAAGACACGTCACCAAAAACTCCTGATGACCTCTCCCTGTGGCCTGATGCAGATGTTAAATAACATTGGCGAGATGAATGACCCCTTTGGAAATCCACATTTGAGAGTCCAAAGGGGGGGGGGTCCTCATCTCACCAATTTCTATTCTTTGGGATGGTCCTCCAAGGATTGGATCCATGCCAAGTGAGGCCATTGAACCCTAACTCAGAGAGCTTCCCTAGAAGGATACAGTAGTTGGTTGTACTGAAGGCAACTGAGATTTTGGGGAGGAACAACAGGGATATTTTGTCACACTCCCCTAGAAGGTCATCTTGCATGGCAATCAGTACTGTTTCTGTGCCATGATGAAGCCAGACTGGAATGGATCAGGGGCATTGGTTTCCTCCTGGAGGGCCTGGGGCTGGTTAGCCACCACCTTCTCCATTACCTTGTTCATAAATGGGACATTGGCAACTGGACTATAGCTGTTAATGTACTGTAGTCTGCCACCAAGTTTGGTTTCTTACGAATGGGCCTAGAGCGTGTCTTCTTGAGGGAAGGAGAGATCCTGCTGTCCTGCAGAGGCCCACTGGTAATTTATTCAGTTGTCACCAGCCTGGCTGCTTTTATGAGCCAGGCCGGGCAAGGATTTTGGGAGGAGATGGTGGTTCCACAGTAATCACACACCTTGTCCGCCCCCACAGACATTACTGGTTAAAAATTTATCAGAGTCATCAGACAAGATGATGCAGGGGATATCTCAGATTGGCCCACTGAAAAACAGGTGGTCAAGATCCAAGCAGATGGCCTCCACTTTCCACTTTTGATTTTTAAATGCCACAAAATGGTCACAGAAGATGCTACTCAGAGGCCTGTCGCTACAACCAGACCTAGATAGACTGTGGACAATACAAAAAAGTTTGGCCTGGTGGCTATGAGCTTTGTTGATCCGTACAGCGAAGTATGATCTTTTGGCGGCCTTCACTTTTACCAAATAGATGTGTGACTCCTTCAGGATGTTTACCACATGCCATCTTTTCACTGCCACCAAAAATATAATAATTTGGGGAACTTGACACACCCCAGGAATATTCAAGAAGGATCCTCAATTTAACTAGCGACACAGCTTATTCTGGGAGGGTGAGCTTACTCCCGCCATGCCCCAGCTAAAAAGGGATTTGTCTCCTCTGAACAACCCTCAGCCCCGGAGCCTTAGAACAGCTACTCTGCTCCAGGTCCCATAGAGTTCAACCAAGAGAAACTTCTTGCTCGCAGAAGAGTCAGTAGTGTGCAGCCTTGGCTAAGGCTCTGGTTAATTAGCAATGACTCCCCTCTCAGTCACACACAGATTCCAGTTAAAAAGATAAAGAAAAGAACTTTATTTTAACAGAAAAAGCAAGAGTAAAAACAGGGATCTCTTCTTGTCAGCATTGTCTGGCAAGAGTTACAGAATCTTGGAGCTTTAACAAAACAAAGGCAAAGTTTCTAAGACAAACTTGTAAAGTAGCTTTTTAAACAAAAAAAAACAGTTTCAGGAAGATAAAGTCAAATATGGCAACCCCACGGAACACAATAAATCTAGCTGATCTATCTAATACTCACATTATAAAAGAAGGGAAAGATTCTGCTGTGGTCTCTGGCGTTCAGCCAGCATCAATACGGAGGAGATCACATGGCTGCGTAGTCCTGGATAGAAGCTCTCTCTCTATCTGGTTAAGCAGCCCGTTATTATAACCCTAACAGCTTTAGGATCTCTCTTTGTTCTTCAGGAAAGTAAATTAAGCCCAGGAAGGTGTAGGCACTCTGTCATTAATTAGCATAATTACAAGGAAAGACTTTCCCCTTTGATAGTGAACAAAAGGGCAAGCATGCCTATTGATCTCAAGTGTTCAATCACTTGAATAGGATATGTATTTGATTGGGAGATTCCTTTGTTGACAGCAGCAACCTGTTTGCCATCTGGTGTAACCCCTTGAAGCCCAGGGACTCGTTTGATAAACAAGGAAATATATTGTAAAAACAATTTTTATCCGTTTGCTATCCCCTCATAAACATCTTTGGGTGAAGATAGGCTTTGATATTCAGAAGAGGCAATGTAAGGGCTCTTCCATTTGCTCTTTACAACCACAACAAACATTTTGATGATGAGGAAAACATAACATTTGCTACTTGGCATCCACCTGTGAATTACAAAGGAAGTCAGTGTCTTCCTTTCCCAGGACATGACATAGCCAGGGATCAACAGATTATACAGATGATAGGACATATCAAAAGATGAATTTTCTAGAATTCATGACAAGATGTTTGTTGTGATCTTTGCAGCAGTTAAATTAACTTCCATCGGGCCCCATCTCCAAATGCTCTCTAGTCTACCCTCCCCCTATTCTATACCAAGGAGCTGCATGGGCTTGGGGGTGGAGAGGGTGTTCAGAAGTGATCATGTCAGCTGCTCTGCTGACAGTGGCATACAAACTGTCAACCAGAGCATCAATAGGAATGCAAGCCCTATCAGCCAGAATCCCCCCGTATGGTGTCTTGGAATCCAATAGGATCCAGTAACCTGTAGGGGAGGACCATCTTGACAAGTCCTTCCTACCTATGAGGGAGGAGTGCCACTGAGAAGCTGCATGTGAACAGGCAGTGGTCCGACTACGACAAGGGGACTGTCCAAAGGTCAGTCACCACCTCCCCCTGCCATAAGGAAAACACCAGGTCTAATGTGTGGCCCACCACTTGGGTGGGACTCTTTACGTGCTGGGACATGTCCAAGGAAGCCATGGTTTTCAAGAACTCTAAAGTTGGGCCAAGAACATGCAGTCTGGGAGACCTTGGCAGCGCCTCTGAGATAAAACCTGCCAGCTCCAGAAGGGAGAACGCAGGATTGTGGGGAGCATAGTATGCCAGCACGACTCCAAAAGCATCCCTAATCCCAAACTAATTACATTTCTTGTAAGCAAAGACTTTTTAAAAAATAGAATCATAAAAGTTGGTTCTTGTTACGTGCCATCCAGTCGCCTCCAACGTGTGGTACTGTATCCTAAATAGGGTTTACAAGGTAAAATAGGGTTTAAAATGTTCAGGAAGGTGTTTACCATTGCACCACCCTCTCAAGTTTCCACAGTTGAGCAGGAATCTCAGTCCAGGTTTCCCAAGTCCAAGTTCAACACTGCTCACAACATGGCAGTAGTCCTCATTCTTCCTGTTAGAGGACCACAACTCTCTTTATCCACAGCCAACATGTGCCACGGTCCCCAACGATGAGTGTTAAATAAATAAAGTACAGTAACTCCCGCCATTTCACGGTTCATGTACTGGGGTCCCACAATACCGCAGACCACAGTACATGCTGGGGCTCCAGCTGGTTAGTGCTGGGGTGGGGAAGAAAAAAACTTTATCTCCCGACCCCAGCCCCAATGAGCTGGAGCCCAGGATGTGGGGAAGGGGAAAAAAGGTTTTAAAAGCCTGGATTTTTAAAACCTTTTCCCCCCTTCCCCAACACGGACCGATCCCCCTCCGTGGCTCGCCGAGGCTGCTGCAAGAAGTCGGAAATGATTTTAAAATGGGCGCACAGCTCCCCCGCCCCCAAGGGCTCCAGAGGAATGGCTCGGCTCGTCCATTTTAAGATCCTTTCCAGTCCCAGTCATCTCCATTGAAATGCATTGAGCCAGTGCATTTCAATGGAGATTGTGGGGAAATGCTGGCCCCAAGCCAGCGCCAAACAGCTGATTGGCGCTGGCTGGGGTAGAATAGCCCAGCAGCAAGGTGGTGGATCAGATCATCCACCACCCTTGCATGGGCTGCTGGAAGGCTTTTACAAAGTCTTCCAGCAGCCTGGGAAGCAGTGGTGCCCCCACCCCCACCTGCATCCGCATATCGCGCACCAGGTGGGTCCCTAACCCCCTTGATAGGCGGGGGTTAATGTATCTGAAAATCCATAGATTTTTCCACCCATATTCTGGCCTTTCATATCTTTCATACATCTTCTCTGAGAACCTTAAAGGCAAAGACCTTTCCCTTCTGGGCAAGCTTTCCCTGAATAATGGCCTACCTATTATGTGTCTTTTATATAAATCTACACAGACTTTGTGTTTATAGCCACTTATAACTTTGTGTTTATATCTCCCCTTGTGTGACTGCATTGACACTATGTTTTCAATTTTAGTTTCCATCCCTCGTAACTTTAGATGGTCTACTGTACATGATTACATGGAAGTTTTACCCTTCTCTTTAACCGCCTGCGTTCTCTTGTAGCTTTAATGTTGCCTTTTTTATGCTGTAGAATGCCCCTCAATTCCCTGTTCTCAAACTTAATTGTACTGGAGTGTATATTGTCCCTCATTACTGTAAGCCGCCTTGGGTCCTTTCCCAAGGAGAAAGGCAGGGTAAAAATACTCAAAATTGATCAATCAATCACAGAAGAGTGAAGGTGGAAGTGCCCTGTAAAGCTACCAAGTCCAACCCCCTGCTCCCATGCAGGAATACAAACAGAGCTAGGTTCAGGACAAGCTCAGAAAAGAACTTGTAGGGGTTTGTTTAGATGACATCCGAAATACTAGAAAGTATTTAAAGCTATGTATCATGAGATCACACGGACCAGGACATGTAACAGAGCAGATGGGATTGAATAACAAAATAAGTAAATCCACTCCCACCTCAAACACTGAAAGAGCATACTAAATAGCTTTAAGTAGATTAATTTCCAATGGGAAAAGGAAGCCTAAACAGCATTTGCTGAACATTCTCGCTGGTGGAGGGCTTGTCTAACCCTAGGGAAAATAGCAGAGGATAGTTTATCTAGCACATAGAACTTTTGGCTGCAAGGTTTCTGATGCCCTCTGCTGCTTCAGCCAGAGAATGCAAGGACATAGCTTCCGGTGGCTTAATTGGGGGGGGGGGATCACAGTGCTTCGTTTCGTTATTATTATTAACAACAACAACAAATGACCAGATATTAACACCTGCAGTGGTGACTTACAAAATACTAACAAGGGCATGATGTTTAGGCCTGTGGCAAAATATGCTGTTCCTCTTCCTCCAGAACACCCCTGTTTCTCCACTTCTGTCAAGTGGCTGTGACATGATTAGAAGAATGAAACACAACTGTTCCCTTCCTCCCACTGTCTTGCCTGCACCAGATGGCCTACTTCAAATGTACAGTATATGTATTAGTATTGCACATAGGATAATGGGGCTGAAACTTTTATTTGCTCATTGGATGAAAAGGTGTACAGCTAAATTAATCAAAATGCAAAAGTGGATTTTAATATAATTCTTACTATAAATTTTGAAGGCAATTTTCCCCCACCAAAAAGTATCTACAGTCTAATTAATCTAATTTCAAGATGTCATCCTGTAAATCTTATAGGCACGACCTGGAAGTAGGACCCACTGAATTCATTGGGATTCCTCTTCTTTTTAAGCAGACATGCAAGCAATTGGTTTTAAAAAGTGGAGCTTGAAGGACACCAAGGCAAACACTTCTTTCTTCATTACAGTATATCAAATATGGAGGTACAAACACTGGTAAGATGCTCTTAAACCCCCCCCCCAGGCAGTGTTTCTGCCCTTTAATAAATGTCTGAGCAATTCAGCAGGGGAAGCCTTTCGTATCAACACTTACCCAGGCTTTGGAAAATTGCAATTGCTAGATCTCACAATATATGTATGGAAATTCTTAGAACACAGAGAAGTCCACCCTGTTTAAAAAAATAACATACAGGTGGATGGTTGGTGGATTGAAGGGTCCTACATTGTAGAGGTGGGGTGGGCAGTCTTAGAACCTTCCTGTTCCTCTATTTTTGTATTGCTTGATTTAGCCCACCTACATGTGCTTCCTGAAAAGTGACTCTCAGGCATGTGTCTGGAGGCTTGCACCACCAACAACAGAAAAAGGACACTACTGCTGACAAATGATAAGGATGAGGTAAAAAAATGCTAACATTCTTTGTGGAATAAGAGTAACCAAAACACAGAGAGTCAGGGAGATGAAGGGAGGCGTTTCCATGGAGCAAGTCCAAATTTTATTCTCTAACAACTCACATTGGGCTTGGAAAGCCCTATGCTTGAAACCCTGGATGAACACTACTAGCCACGGGATAGCTAAGAGGGGCTTTGTATAAGCCTGCTTTCTTGGGGTGCTTCTGATTGACGACAGTCCTAAGGTTTCAAAGACACGTGCAAAGTTCCAAGACCGGTTTACTGACACCCTTAAGCAAGTTTCCATGTCCAAATGAGAATTTGAACCCAGGCCTTCTCAGTTCTTCTCTGAGTTTTTGGTCACAACACTGGACTCCCTGTCTTGGCACAAAGGGAACAAGTCTTATGCCATAAGGCCACATTCTTGATTCTTGGCACTTATGAGGGGGAGGCAGAATAGCAATAGGTGGATTGGAAGTTAAATGCTGAAACCTCAATGTGGGCCTGATTTGGAGTGGCCCACAAGACTGGGCTGTGGCTAAGCAGCATCTGCCCCCCCCCCCACATCTCCTTAGAATGTAAACCCAAAGCAACATTTTGTTATGTTGCTGCTTCTGTTCTTCAACTTCTATACTGCCTCATTAGTGTGAACACTCTCTGGGTGGCTCACAACACATCAAGTCATCATTACTGCATTGGAAGCCCTCAGGGGGGATGTACTGGGAAAGTCTTTTAATTATCAATAATTGCACCTAGAATTAATATGCTGCCCAGAAAGTGTCAGAACACTTTTCTCCTTCCAGGGGAGTCAAGATTAGAGATGTAAAACTTCCAGAAATTTTGAAGCTCGAAAAAAAACCTGTTTCCCCTGCCAGGAAAAAAACAGAATTGTTTGGAAAAACTAAAAAAAATGGTACATTAGCACTCCCCCACGTTACAGCTTGAAAGTAATTCTGTTACTTTAGGAACATAAAATGTGACTATGGACAATTTGACTTGGCATAAAATTATCACAACTAGCATATTCAAATATGGTGTATCCAAATAATTATTACAAACAGAATTTACTTTTAAAATAATATTTATTTGCAATTGTAAGTAACAAATAGACTAACAACCTCCCAAATTGTTTACTAGTTTATGTGGAACAAAAAACCTCTACAAAACAATGTTTAAAAATCCAGGATTATTAATTATTCATATTTCCTTTTTACAGTATTAAATAAAAATGAAACAAAAACCTCATTCTCATAAAAAGAACTGAAGAGGGGAGAAATATACAGAAGGGAATGCTAGTGAAGAGGACAGAACAGAACCAAACATACCCACCCCCACGCAAAAACAAAAATGAATCCTTTTTCTTTTTCTTGTGACAAGAAATGCATCTTATTCTTGCACAGGAGAGTTCAGTTTGTAACCTAGGACTCGCTTGTCCTCAGTGCACAGAAATTAGAATAATTGGATACTATACAAATTTTTTAGAAATGATTTGGAAAATAGTTGAACACCCTGTCATAAAATATTTTAATCATTGTGTTAAATAAATTACTCCGTATTTTTTTTCCTTTTTCTTTTTTCAATTTTTCAATTTTTTCGAAAAAACAAAACAAAAAGGCTTCAGGGAAAAAAACCGGGAAAAACCGTTTTCCCCCTCCCCAATTTTTCCGGATATTTTCCGGGCCTTCAAATCTCTTGTCAAGATACTACAGTATAATAAAACAGATAACTGATCACATGCTACGCTTTCGTGATGCCTCCCCCCCACCCCTACTGAGCGAGAGCCGGATGCCTCCCTAATCCCTATCGCTGAGATAACGGAGCGAAAGCGTGGCGGGAGGAGCCTCGCGATGGATTTGGTATTCCACATTTTCAGGCCCACTGAATTCAAGGGCGTTGACGGCCCGAAAGAAGAAGAAGAAGAAGAAGCCGACGGGGGCTGGGACGCCTCAGGCGGAGGGCAAAAAGAGAGGGCGGCCAAGGGGAGCAAACGCGGGGAGCACCCCCCGCCCGCCGGCGCGCCTGGGCGTGTATTGGGGCGCGCCCGCCCTTCTGGTTTTTCATGAATGGAACGGGAAGAAGGCGGCAGCGCGCACGCGCCCCTTTCGCCCGGCCCAATGGGAAGCGGCGTCTGTGGGCCAGTGTTGTGGTCACGTGGGCGTTTGTAGTTGCGGCGCCCGCGGCTCTGACTCCGGCGCGGGCTCTTTATTGCTCGGCCCGCCCGCCCGCCCGCCTTGCGGCACCCGCCCACCCTCGCGTCGCGCGCGCTTCCCTCACCCGCACCCCCACCCCCCGCCACGCCAAGGCGGGCCTCGGAGTTGCGGAGCAGCGGTGCCATGCCGCTGGTGCGCTACCGGAAGGTCGTGCTTTTGGGATACCGGTCTGTGGGTGAGCGGCGAGCGAGAAGGCGAGAAGCAGGAGGAGGGCTGGGAGGGAGGGAGGGCAGGAGGGATGGCGCGCGCGCGGGGGGAGGGGGGCACGTGGCGAGTGTTGCCTGGGCAAGGAGGGGGGGCTCTCCTCCCGCGGCGGCTGCGGCGGCGGCAGGTGGGCGCGCGCGAAGTGGCTGCAACCCTGGGCGCTCCCGGGGGCACGTGGGGAAGCGGGGCCGTCCTCGGGGGCTGTGGCGCGAAGGGGAGCCCACACACTCGGAGACGCGGGCGGGCGGGTGGTCAGGGGGCTCTGGGAGAGGGGGAGGGCTTTGCCGGGCAGCCGTGCTGGGAGCGCCGGATTGGAACTCCAGGTGGAAGCGGCGGCGGCGGCAAAAGGCGACGAGGACTTCCAGCGAAGAAGGCGAGGCGGCCACCGGAGGGGAGCGCCGAGGGGAGGGGTCAGGACCGAACGAGGCGATGCTTAGCCCGCTCGGAAGCGGATCGGCGACTTTGCAGGAGGTCGAGACGAACAGAGGTTCCCGGCGTAGGAGGAAGAAAGCATGGAGCCGACGCTCGGTTGCTTCTCTTTAGATTATCTTCTCTCACGTAAATTAGTGGCTGCGGTGGCCAGCTTGCATTGCAGGGCTTTCTTCCCTGCACGTGGCTGATGTCCTCTTGAGGGGCATCATGGTTGTGTTCAGGAGCGCCGGCGGGACCGAGCCAGCGCTGAGCAGCGAATTAGCCACTTTGCAGGAGGTCTGGAGGAACAGAGGTTCCTATGGGAAGAATAAAGGCCTATACAGCATGTATGAGCTTCCAGGATGTAAAACGTCTTGCATCCCGAGGCAGAGAGATTTCCCCTCTGCTGGTACTGTAGTCCAGTAGCACAATGCATATCGCCAAGCTTGGAATAGATCTGTTTGTTTTAAAAGTGCCACCAAACTCTTAGTTTTGCTGTGGTAAAGGTGGAAAGGGTTGCGAAGCTTCTTGCAACCTTGTCTAAAGGGGCTGAGTGTGCAAAAGGAGGTTATGTGTGACAGCCTGTTGCTTTCTCTCACAGCAAGTCTTTTACAAGCTTTGTCCAATACTTTAAGTAGAACATGAGTATGCATGTGAAATCCCAATGATGTTAAAACACGGTACCCCTTTGCATCAGGAGTAAACCTCCTTTCTTCCCAGTCTCCTTTATCTGATGAACTGGTGTTCTAGAGCAGTGGTTCTCAACCTGTGGGTCCCCAGATGTTCCTGAACTGCAACTCCCAGAACCCTCCACCCCTCGCTGTGCTGGAAGGGATTTCTGGGAGTTTCAGTCCAGGAACATCTGGGGACCCATAGGTTGAGAACCACTGTTCTAGAGACTAGTTCTTAAACTAGTGCCGTGAGTGTATGCCAGCGGTGTTGCAGCAATAATATTTAATTAACTAAACTTCCCATAAACATAAAGGAAATAGTGAAAAATTCATCCAAACAATTTCGTTCATTGCATTAAAGGCAACTGCAACTGAACATTAAATTTATGCTGTTTTTACTTCTTTTCCTAAGTATTCAAACCTCTTTAAGGGTAGCTGTGCTGCGATTTTTTTTAGCTCCACAGGGTGCCGTGGCAAAAAAAAGTGTGAGAGCCACTGTTCTAGATAAAGATCTCCTTTGCCATCCCACCAGGCTTCAACAAACAGCTCTTGAAAGTAGTAGGTGGAGGGGCAGCTATTGCCTGACCTTTGCTAGTTCCTCCTCAGGGATCTATTTGTGGAGACACAATTCCCTGTTCATCTTATCTCCCCCTCCCCCACCCCCAACCCCCAATTCCTGGATACACATGCAAGAGGTCGCACTCGGTCTGTTTTCTATTAATCTATATGCAGTAAGAGGAAATGACTAGAGGCCAGGGGTTATATGCCAGAGACTGGGTGGTGAAATGGCTTGTTTCCTTAGATCAAGCTTATAGCAGCCCTTTTGTTGTGGTTGAGGGAGCTCTGTGGAAATCTGTTTTTTTACGTTGCTAGGTGGTTTTTTCACCCCACCCCACCCCGGCCACACCTATGATAATATACATGGGTTGATTCATTTCTAGGTAGCATGAAGGCTTGTGTGTGTTGGCCTCTAATGCATGTTTGGAGGTTTCTGGACCTTGTAACACAACTCAGTGCCTTGCTTGAGTAGCTTCAAGAAAGGACTGGGCCAGACCAGTCTTGAGTCAGTGTGAAACAAAGTGCTACCCTTGATGGACTGGGTATAAATATAGCCATCATTAGTACACTCCCTTCTGGTGTTGGGCACCATTGGCTCATCTGTATTCTGACTGCTGCTTGCAAGTGGTTATTCTGGAAGCTGTTCAGTCACACAATCGCATCGTCCTGCAGAGCTTCCCCTGAATGTTTCTGTTGACTCTCTTGCTCTTTTCTCTTGCACCCAAGCCCAGATAGTCAGTCAGAGAAGGCAAGTGCTGTTGCTTGGTAAGTGCCGTTCCAAAATTAGGAGAGATATTGGAAGGTCATAATAAACGGGGGTGGAGTAATCGAGAAGAGTGGCTCTCAACCTTAGGTAATCCATGTGGTTTTGGACTGCAAGTCCCAGAAGCTGGTCAGTTTTCGCCACGAGCTGTGTTAACTGAGGTCTGTGGGAGTTGCAGTAGAGGAATACTGTACGTACCTGAATTATCCAAGGTTGGGAACCACTGATCCGGAATGCCCAGTTGCTAAAGTTATTAAACAGTCATTATTGACACTGTGGAAGGCAGAATCTTTGCTTCACCTTTGACCGTTACAGTCTATCTGTCAGTTCCAACGAGAGTAGACTAGTTGACATTCATATTTTTTTTTATGAAAAATCATATGCAAAGCTCTCATTTCGGGAACAATATATTGCTTGGTTATAAAATAAAATATATTGTGAACCCATGTAACACGATGTCTGATAAACACTGTATGCTTTTTGCTTTGTTTGTAGAAAATAAGTAAAAATTATATTGTTAAAAAAAAGAGTAGGCTAATGGAATGCATAGAGTTACATGCATTCTGACTTAACAAGTCCCATTCATTCAGTGGCTGTGTCTCTGAGTGGGATGAATAACTAGATTGACCCCTATCATTCTAGTGCAGGGATGGTGCGCGTGTCACCCTTCATCTTGCATCTCCTCCAGCCAGCTTGGGCAGCCAAGATACTTGGGAGTTATAGTGCAACAAAAAGTGAAGGACCAAAGGCTTCTCTATTCCTGTCATGGACAATATGTTAGACTTAGCCTAAGGCACCCAGTTAAGCTGTTGTGCTTTAGGGAGTCATAAGAGTATACCTGGTCCTTAACCTACGTTAGAGAATAAGCAGTAAGTCAAAAGCTGCTTAAGACGAGAGTTCATATGTGGATGTTTACAGATTATTCAAAATAGCTAGAAGTTCAGTGATTTTTAAAAACATAGAGCTGTGCATATAAATCAAACAGTTTCATGTGGTTGGAGAAGAAAGAAATGAGGTGCTGCGTACTAAATTTGGCTGGTGGGGGTGTGCCCGAAAATCACCTCTGTTGAGTGTGATAACCCTTTGCGCTTCTGTCTTTGTTTTCTTCTGGTGCTTTCACACCTTCTTGGCAGCTGTGTGAAGTACCACACTTCAGTGAAGTTCCCTTTCCAAGACATTTGATATCTTTTAAAATGGGAGAAATAAAGACGGCAAAACCGTGGCCAGTTTTAATTTACTTTCTCACCTTGGTGTTCGTAGTGTTCTGTACTGGAACTCAATTCATATTATTGTTAGCTCTAGATAACTGCTGGGGCATATGGCTCACCTTTATGTGTTTCCCACTTGGTATATTACAGCAGAACCCGACCGCCACGTTGCTGCTGCCCACCCCGGTCCCTTTCCTTCTTGGCAAGATGGGAACAGACTGTGGAGCCCCAAACTATGCATTCCTAAACTAAATTTCCAGAAGGAGCATCCTATATAGACCAATACTTCTCAAACTTCATATCTTACATCTTCCCCACCAAGTCGTCTCTAGAATCAGAGTCCCACCAGGATAGAAATAAAAACCTCTGGTTTTGTCTGAGAAGAGCATTTGTAGGTTTAGATGTATTCATTTGTTATATTTATTATTCATGTTACGATGCTGGGCAGGGGAGATGGGGAGTTAGGAGGGACACTCTTACATGTCCAAAGGTACTCGTAGCTGGAGATGTAACATTCCAAAAAACGTTGAAACCTTGGGAGGAGTGGAGTGGGAGAAAAATTGAGGGGGGGAAAGTGGTTTTTCCCATTCTGCCCCCCAAGTTTCTGGAAATTTTACATCTCTGCTCTTAGCATGCCAGAAGGTCACAGAATAGGCAACCAGTTGCAAGCAGGATCAATAGGAAATAGCACGTCCCACTCATAGGACGACATGGGAATGGTTGGACAGTGAATTCTTATTGTTATGAAAACCTCCATCTGATGGCACTACTTTGTGTCCCACCAATGGGAGGTACAAAACTAATTGAGCATCTCTGGCCTAATCAGATAAACTGTTGATATGGTGTGCTGTGTGCTAGATTTGCTTTGTCTTAAACAAAATAACATTGAATTGAGAAGAGTTGGCGCTGCAGTTAAACATAAGCAGATATTCAGTATACCCTTTTATGACACTTAATTTTATGGACGTAAATAAATATTAAATGTAGTTTGTGATGTAATTTAAAATGACCTCTCAACTGATTCTGTAGCAATCTGGTTTTATCTGTGATTGGGTTGATGATGAAAACTGAGCTTTGTTTGCAGCTGTTGAGACACTGATTGCCTTCTGCTGGAAAAAAACTTGCCCCTCCTTCACTAGCTTGATACTCCAGGATCGGAAGCAAGGGATAGGTCTCAGATGGCAATTCTCTACGTACTTACCTAAGAGTTAACATTATTGAGTTGAGTGGCATCTCTGACTAGACTTATATAGGGGTTCCTGTAAATTAACTTGATAAAAGTTTTGAAAAGAAAGACAAAAACATAACTTACTAAAGAATTGGGGTTTATGTTTTGATTTACAGACTAATAAACAAAATGACACATTTGTAATCAAATTACTAAAATTAAAATAACAGAATGAATCTACAGAGGTCAAATTTTCTTCTTTAGCAGAACAGCCAAATCTCTTGTGGTACTGCACACTAGTTGACATATATTAATACAAGTACACACACAGTACCCCAATAAATTGTGTGAAATTTGTTCTCATATGTCTCTGTGATGTTTAATGCAAAGATAAAATGTTTTCTTCTAGTAGGGGAAAAATCTTAGTACTGATCACAACAGAGCAACATACCTATTGAATTCAGTAGTGTTGTATCTGTTTTCAGTAGCCTTTGTACAAAACCATAACTCCTCTTATGGAGATCTGCCAGTAGGACAAAACTGGAATTGTTGTAATGTTATAGGTTATTTTGTTAAACAAGTTCAAGATTAGCATACTTGAAGTTCTTGCTTATAGTCTGTGCTTCTTTCCTGCTTGTCCTTGTGAACCCTTGAGTGGTCTCAGGATTAAACTGCCCTAGTAGCCCCATGGTGCAGTGGTTAAATGCCTGTACTGCAGGTAAAACTGTGCTCACAGGTTCAATCCCAGGTAGCAGGCTCGTTGTTGACTCAGCCTTCCGTCCTTCCGAGGTCAGTAAAATGAGTACCCAGCTTATGGGGGGGGGGGAACAATGTGTAACCTGCATTACTGTAATTAAACCTGTAAACTGCCCAGAGACTACTTGAAGTGGTATGAGGCAGTATATAAGCAGAATGCTTTGCTTTGCTTTAGTGTTTGGGGTTATTACTTTTTCCTTTAGATGCCTTTAATTAACTGGCTGTTAAGATCAGAAGAGCACACCTTATTATAGCAAGGCTTTCTTTTCCCATCTTTCTTTTTCAGGTAAAACGTCCCTTGCTCACCAGTTCATTGATGGGGAGTTTCTGGAGTGTTATGACCCCACGGTGGAAAGCAGTAAGTCTTATGGCTATGTCTTTACTGGGTTTACCCGTGCTTTTGCTTGCTGGGGACAAAAAAAGCAAAGAGGGACAATTGGGTAAGATTTTGGCCACTGCCAACCCTGATTTTTCAGTGTAATCTCTCTAGCTCAGGGGCAAGGTAAAGTAATTTTACATTCTGTGTCAAGAAACCCACCAGCAGCAATTAGTGCACACTCCTTCAATAGCAATTTGTAACAATGCCCCTCACTTGTTATGGGTATGGGTTATCTTTGGGGGCAGGGGAGCCAATCTTTTAGGATGACTTTAATTTTTCCTTGTAAAGTCACCCCCCGCCATTTCGCAGTTCAGGTACTGCGGTCCCACTATATCGTGGGATCGCATTACCTGTGGGGGGGCGGCGGCAGGGGAGCAATCAAATCACTCCCTGCCGCCCCCCGAGACCCGTCCAGGAGGCCTCGG
>JAHTLZ010000010.1:6268741-6298977 GCA_023846285.1 Phrynocephalus versicolor
TTCTTCTTCTTCTTCTTCTTCTTCTTCTTCTTCTTCTTCTTCTTCTTGCATGCTGCCAATTTTGATTTACTGAAACCATTTCCAGGGTTTTTATAGGTAGACAATACTCAGAAATGGCTTACCATTCCCTTCTTCTGGGTTCACTCTGGGACTATGCAGCTTGCCCAAAGCCACACAGGATGGGTCTTCTCCTCTCAGGAGACACATTAGGGGACTGAACTGTCAACTTCTGGCTCTGCAGTCAGTCAGTTTTGCCTAAACCACTGAGTACACATAGGTGCTTTGGTCCATTGCTCCTCCATTTCCCCCCCCTCCCAACTGGCTGGCACTTAAAGGTTGTTGCGTACCACCAGGCTCATTCTTCCTTAGGGCCCATCCAACCCATCCCTACCTCCAGTGGCAGCTAACCAGGTCCACTATGGAGCTATCCAGCCAGCTTCAGACTGTGTTAAAACCAAGTATGAAGCATCCTCTGGGGAGGTATGGGGCTGGTCCACTTAAAATCTCTTGGCCTCCCCCCCCCCATGATGACAGATTTGGTAGCACCTCTGTTCTCTGTTCCTGCTTTGCTTCTCTAGCACAACAGTGCTTTCCTGTTTGTCTAGGGGGCTACCTTTCACATTCCTTTCACAAACCTTGTAGGTTATTTTGAGGGCAGTTTTGCCTATAAATCTGTTCTGAGGTTTTGGTGGCACACGATAGCTCATTTCCTGTTTACCCGGTGTGGTTATTACTTCTAGAGAGTAAGCCTTTGGAGGTTTCTTTATATATAAAGCATTTACCAGAAGGCAACGCCTATGACAGAAAGCATTTAACTATGGATTGCCCTTGTTTTACATTTTTTTCTCTTTTGACTTTTCAGCTTGAGCTCAGTAGCTCACCATCCCCTCTCTTAAGTCAGTGAGTAAATGTGCCTCTGAGCATATTCAAAGTGCTTTCCCCTTTCAAGTGAGGAGTGAAGCTATGCCGATTCTGCTTCTGTGTCATCTTCTGAATCAATAGGTTAGCCTAACTGTGCCCTGGGTTATATAAGGCAAAGGTGAAGAACGTCTGATCCACCTGATGTTGGTGGGCCACGACTCTCCTCAGCCCTGCTTAAGACAGGCGACCCATAAGATGTGTTTGGATTTATTTCTCTGCAGCCTCTGGAGGGTCCTAAATGCCACATGCCCCGCCATAAGCGCATGTAACCCACAGTCCTCTGACCTCTTTGACAGGAAAGATGGTTTTCTTTGGAAGATGGTTTTTAACTGGCATGTTACTTCTGTTTCTTTGCATGGATGCATTTTAATTTTGGCTTTAAAAATAATAATAATCTGTGCTCTGTTCTTATTTGATCTGCTTGGAGCGCTACTTACGGCAGAATGGCGGGATATAGATTTTAATGAACAAATGTCTTGCCAGAAGGGGAAAGATCCTCACCCTGTATGTATTTGCAAGTGCTTTTGCAGGAGGCTGGCCTTAAGCTTCCCAAGCTAGAAGTCTTGAAGGTGGGATGACATGAGGGAGGGGTTACAGAGGAGGCTTTCTTCTTGCACAGCTGCAGGAGGCAAGGATCATTGTTTTGAAGGCAGTTGCTCCAATGGGATGATGGCTTTGATCAGAAGAAAATATTGTTGCCATCTGTGTTTTTGTTGTTCACTAGGACATGGGGTCATGACAACACAACAGCAGCAGCAGCAGCAGCAGCAGCAGCAACCACCACAACAACAACAATGTTTGCAGGGCTCTCTGGATCCGTTCTATTTATAATTACCAGCCTACTTTTAAAATCTCACCCCTCTGTGACACCCCCTCCCATTTACAAAAGTCCTTTGTTGAAACAAACCCACCAAGCCCTATTTGTGTCATATACCCCCATTCTCTCGATTGCCTCTCTGCAGGGTGAGAGTTTTGTTTAAACATTCATTTGCTTGGAGTATTTATAGCTCACAATCATAATATTCCCTTGGTGCGTACACACGAAAGTCAAGTTAAAGCCATTAAAAACCAATAAAGCCATTAAAAGCGATTTAAAACTGATGTACAGAAATCTATGGCTTGCCAACTCCAGAAAAGATCCTGACACACTGAAAGCTTTTATGTCAAGCCATGTTTCGGCTTGGCACCAAAACAAGGCAGCTCAATTATCAAGTTCTAATTGACCTGCCAAGGAGAGAACATTCCATAACCCCAGGGATGGGCCAGAGAGAAGACCCACTTTCAGTGCTTTGCTACCATTGGTGGATCCTGAGGCAGGGACTGGATCTCTTGCAGATCCCGGTGCTTGGGCATGCATGTTAGAAGGAGGGGTGCTCTTCCAAGTATCCAGGTCCCAGCTGTTTAGGGCTTTAACTGTCATCATTAGGACCTTGAATGGAGATCAGAAATATAGTGGCAGTTATTGCAGTTCCTTTGGAAATGTCATTGCATGGTTTCTAAGGCCTTTTTGCCAGCAGTCTAGTTGCCAAATATTGCATCAACACGTTCCATAAGGGCAGGCGTGCATAGAGCACGTGGTAGTACTTTAACTGGGTCATTATTTGAATTATTGTGGCCATGTTATTGCTGTCCAGGAAAGGTAATACTGGAACCCCAACCAAGGCAGATTAGATTGTTCAGGAAAAATAACTAGGAATTGCCAGTCCACATAGTGCCAATTTTGCAGGCTCAGTTTACTGGTCCTCATCCAGCCTGTTAAAGCATCCAGACATTGGTCCAGCATCTGCATGGCCTCCACTGCCTCTGAGTACAGCTGGGTGTCACTCGCGTGTTGCTGGAACTGAAATCCCCAACTCCTATTGAGCCTAACCAACATACTGATACCCTATCAGTGTTACTCTATACACCAGAGCACAGAAAGAATTCCTGGTTCCCTGAGCTCCTTGCCCTCTGAAGATGCCAGCCACAGAGTCTGGCGAAGCGTCAGAAAGAAAAACTTCCAAAACACGGCCAAACAGCCTGGAAAAAACTCACAACTATACTGATAGCCGTTAATGGAGGGAAAACAAATCTAGTTTGGTTGGGGTGAATGGAAAACAAAGAAATGGGTAGAAGTGAGCAGAAATTGTAGGAAAGGAAAGGAAGAGAGCTCTATACTGACAGCCCAAGTCCTAAACTGGACTAATAAAAGGGAAGGGACAAACAGGAGATAAAATATTGTGGGTGCCCGACTGCTGGATGTTTTCAAGAAAAGATTGGACAGTCATCTGTCTGGGATGGAATGAGATCTCCCGCTTTGGCCAGGGGGGTTGACTAGAAGACCTCCAGGGTCCCTCCCAACCCTATGACGATTCAATGAAAAGGGCTTGGGAAATTTTGGAACCATGTTTCGGATGTGGGTGAACTGTGGAGATGGATACAGCTGTGTTACAACAAGACTCTCATAAAATCATATTTCCCCTTTTCTTTAGCTTACAATAAAATGTTGGTGGTGGGGAAAGATGAATTCCATCTGCAGCTAGTGGACACTGCAGGGCAGGTAAGAGAAGATGTCTTTGTCTGTTTACAGGATTTCACCTTAGATTGCCATGCACACAACACACACACACACACACACACACACACACACACACACGAATGCACACTCAGCCCATGAGATAAATAGCTTTCATCTCAGTGCTCTTGAATGGGATGACAGAGCAGTTGATGCATGAACATATCCTGTGAGAAGAATCAGTCCCACTAGATTTCATCAGTCCATCTCAACTTTGCTGAAACTTAGTAATCAGTTTCTGTAACAATTTGGGGTAGTAGAGTTTTGCTCTCATGTCATTAGAGAGAAGCACATTCCAACCCTGTTCCCTCCCATGTGTGCATGTCCTCAGGAAAGGCAGTGGCTGGTCCCTAATTCAGGAATTCTGGATTCTACTGGGAAAGTATTCACATTTTAAATACTATTTTTGGCTTCTCCTCCCCTTGTGTTTTGCCCAGGATGAATACACCATTTTGCCTCATTCCTTTATCATTGGCATCCATGGCTATGTGCTGGTGTATTCTGTCACATCTCTCAAGAGGTAAGGAGACACAGGAAGATTAGATAGCAGAGCATTTGGAGAAGGGGGTTCTGAGGTCTGGAAATGCCAGCCAGCATGACTGGACATTTTGGAGATAATTAAGCATCCAAATATTTGTCCCCTTGATAATTCCAAGGCCTTACAAATAAGTAGCCTGCACGGAACTGCCCAAGATGGATTTGATTTAAACCAAACCTTTTAAAATGATAACTTAAACTTTTTTAAAAAAATGGGTTCCACCCAACACAATGTAAATTTTAAAAATTGAGATTTAATTGTGAATTAAGCTGTAATTTAAATCAGTTCCATTAACAAAGCATACATAGTGGAGCAATATTTAGCAGATACCTGTACTTCAGTTTTTTTGGTGAAAATTTGTATCAGTGATTGATTGTGCATGGCATTTTTGGGTGATAATCATTCTTTATTTTTTCCCCTTCCAATCAGAAGAATTCATATTTGCATTAGTTTGAGTAAATTCCTGCAATGTGTGGCTCACACGATGGATGTGCACACGCAAACGCACAGAGAGAGAGAGAGAGAAAGAGAGAGAGAGAGAGAGAAAGTCTTTGGAAACACATGTGGGTAAAAGAGCTGTGGCCTCTCATTTGTCTCCTTGTCTCTTTCTCTTTTTTTAAACTCCAGTTTTCAGGTGGTAAAGTCTCTACACAGCAAGTTATACGAAAGCAGAGGGAAGACAAGGTAAACCAAGCCTGGTTGGGTAGGGACAAGAAAGAGAAGAGTTTCTGGGGGTATAAATGGCAAAGGAAATGGAAGCATAATGAAATGCAGTTTAAAAGGGCAGCCTGTGGGTTGGCGTTAGGAGATTTTGGATACGCTGGGTGAAAATAAATCTGAACATACTCATTTTCTCCTAGCATCCTGTCCTGATGTTAAGAGCTCCTTCCGAGGAATGGATTCCAGAAGGGACCATTTCAATTAGCAATGCATTCTGTTCACAACTTCTTCCAGGCAGGCAATGGGAGAGTAACCCCAGCACCCGTGTCCTCAAAACCAATCCTTGAACTGTGGGGATGGGGTTATATTTATTTATTTATTTATTTATTTTATTGTTATATTTATATCCCGCTTATCTTCTGAACAAGAACTCTAAGCGGCGAACAGACAGGCAACCAAGCGCCAGAACAACAATAATAATATTTAGTACAACAATAATCAAATAGAGACAACAACAATATAAAAAGATACATGTAACACATAAAATCCTAGAGCATCCCAAGGCGCCGGCATGGCGTGAGTCCTAACAGTTAAATATCAAAGACACCAATGGTCAGCAATCAGTAAAGATCAGTAGCAATGGCAGGGTAAAAAAAAAAAAAATTATAGCTCGCCAAAGGCCTCTCGAAATAGGAATGTTTTTAAGGCTTTTCGAAAGGCCTGCAGGGACTCTGCAGAGCGCACTTCGCTTTATAGACTAAGGTCTTAATTGATCAACCAGATTAATAGTTTACTGACTTTACATCTTTGCACCTTAAAAATCTAGGTGCAAGGATAAAACCGAGGTGAACTTCAAACAGCCTAAGACCAAGACGTATAGGGCTTTATAAGTCATATATCCATCACTTTGAACTGAGCCTGGAAACAGACTCAGTAAGAGAGTTTCAGTAAGAGAGATGCTTCCTGCAACAAGCTCAAGTTTCTGAACACTCTTTAAAGGCAAGTCTTATGTATAGCGATGTAACCAAGGCATGTGTCCCTGTAGCCAGATCAGACGTCTACTTGCAATACATATTGTCCTGCCAAGAGCTTATGCAGAGGAAAAACAATAGCTCGCCTAATCACGTCTCAGGATACCGATAGGTGGGGTCTTCACACGATTAGTTGAGTCCAAGTAGAAGTAGGGGCATGTGGGTTTAATTTCTCAGTGCCTGAGCCCCTTAGGCGATGATGCTCTGTTGCGAAAAGATTTCAAACTGGAGCCATACAATGGGCAGTTCCCACCAGAAATCCAGGTGCCAGCATCTTGTGTGGCTAGCTCCTGTACAAAAGAGACACCTCTGGTTTGGGAACTGGTCATCAGCTAAAGCATTATGATAAAAGGCATGAGACGCAGAGGAAGCCATTTTTAGAAATGTCCCTTCTCTCTTGACAGGATGCCTGTAGTGCTTGTAGGGAATAAAGCGGATTTGTCACTAGAAAGGTAAGAACTTTGTCTCATGCCTAAATGTAAAGACAGAATTGCTGCGTTCCTTTGGTCTGTCTGTAAAACGTACTTGGCGATCTGAGTTTGAATTTTGGGCTTAATCTCTTTCAATAACCTTTGGCCAGATACTATTTCTTCATTTCTTATCAGGGGACTGGATTGAGGGTCTCTTCAAAGATTTGTGTAGTGACTTTCTTGAAAATATTAAAGGGAAGTTGATTTCATGTGCTTTAACTTTTTGGTTAAAACTTGTATCTGTTATATAGTTTCAGCCAATGCTTTTTATAATTTTAATTGACTGTGCCTGGTATTTTTCAATAATATGTCATCAAGTCACTTCTGACTTATGGTGACCTTTTCCTGCATTTTCTAGGTATACTGTACTCAGACAAGGTTTAACACTCCCTTCTTCTGGAGGCCCTGTGCACCTTGTTCAAGGCTACAAAGGCTGGCTTTTCTTCCAGGACACACAGTGGGGAATTGAACTCCCAGTCACTGGCTCCTCAGACAGAGCTCTTTGCCTGCTACCTTCCTTGTCCCCTCTCCTCCCATTTGTTTGTGTCTCTCTAGCCGTCAAGTGAAGACAGATGAAGGGAGGAAGCTTGCTGATTCGTGGGGTGCCGTCTTCCTAGAATCCTCAGCAAAAGAAAACCAGGTCTGGCATTTGTTCTTCATGCCCCTAGTTAGGGAAAAAAAGAAGGTGCTGTACTTATTTTGGGATGTCCGCAGAAGTCCAGCCTCTTTCTTAGGTTAACCATCTGGTTTAATTTGGATGGGAACGCCACCTTGCATATAATTGCAAAGGAAGCTATAAACTCAGTCCTTTCCTTCTGGAGAAAGTTGGAGGTTTTCTCCAGTTGCTTTTATATTTTAAAAAATGGGTGAAGCCCTTGTGATCCTTTAGATCAGTGGTTCTCAACCTGTGAGTCCCCATATGTTCCTGGACTGCAACTCCCAGAATCCTCCACCACTCGCTGTGCTGGAAGGGGTTTCTGGGAGTTGCAGTCCAGGAACATCGGGACCCACAGGTTGAGAATAACTGCTTTAGATGTTGTTGTTGGACACCAAATCCCATCATGGTCAATGGTCTGGGATGATGGCAGTTGTATTCCAGTAGCATCGGGAGGACCCTACAGATTCCTTGGCCCATCTCAAAATAGAATAGAATAGAATGGAATAGAATAGAGTTTTATTGTCATTATGCATATGCAAAATATGCACAACGAAATTAGAGTGCTGTTCCACTACACATTCTAAGCATACAAAACACATAAAACACATAAGACATATAAAACACCATACAAAATATTAAAAACTCTTAAAATTGCTTACAAAATTTAAAACACTACTTAAAAACTGATTAAGATAGTGCTAAAACTGTCGCATTTAACTTGGATACCGCTCTGTGATAAAAACTGTTCTTTAGTCTATTTGTCCTTGACCTAAGAGTCCTGTATCTCCTGCCAGACGGCAACAGTTCAAAAAATTGGTGGCCAGGATGCGAAGGGTCTCTCAAAATTCTAGATGTCTTCCTTGAGCATCTGGAGTTGTATAATTCTTCCAAAGGAGGAAGAGGACAGCCCACTATCCTCTCAGCAGTGTTTATGACCCTCTGGAGTGCCCTTCTATCTGCCACTGTGCAACTGGAAAACCAGACACAGAGACAGTAAGTGATAGTGCTTTCTATAAAGCACCGGTAGAAGGTTACCAACAGTTTCTTAGACAGTTGTTCCCTCCTGAGAAGTCTCAGAAGATATAATCTCTGTTGGGGCTTCTTAACCAGTGCTTCATTGTTGGCACTCCAGGTCAAATCCTCCTGTAGAATAACTCCTAAGAACCTACTGTCCGTCACCCGCTCTACACAAACTCCATCAATAATCAGGGGCTGAGTGTCTGATTTCCTTTTTCGATAGTCCACTATAAGTTCTTTGGTCTTGTTGATATTTATTATCAGATTGTTGGTTCTGCACCACCGTAGCAGCCGATGCACCTCCTCTTGGTAGGCTGACTCGTCTCCACCAGAGATGAGTCCCACTACTGTTGTGTCATCGGCAAACTTGATGATTTTATTTTCAGGATGAGTATGAGTGCAGTCAGAGATGTAAATACTAAACAATAGTGGGCTCAGCACACAGCCCTGTGGAGTACCCATGTTGAGAGTGAGGGCTGACAACATGTAGTCACCTAATCTGACCCTCTGTGAGTGATTTGATAAGAAATCCATGATCCAGGCACAGATGGAAAGACAGAAACCAAGGTCCTTAAGTTTAGATATCAGCTTGTGAGGTATAATTGTATTGAAAGCAGAGCTAAAGTCCACAAAGAGCATCCTTACATAGGTCCCCCGCAGCTCCAAATGGGTAAGAGCAGTGTGCAAGGTGGTATCTATAGCATCTTCCGTGGATCTATTTGCTCTGAAAGCAAACTGATCATCCTTGCTGCCAGGTCTTGGGGAAGCAGTATGGTCCCAGTGCGCCCAGTGTTTAACACTGTCCCATCTTCCTCCCTCTGGCTCACAGATGACTCAAGGGATCTTCACAAAGGTCATCGAGGAAATTGATCGTGTGGACAACTCATATGGCGAACAGCGCAGCTGCATCTTGATGTGATGCCTGTTTCCCCCTCCCTGAGGCCACTCTGCTGGTGGGAGGGGTGCACCAGGTGATTCAGACCAACTTGGGCCAGGTATTGCAGCTACCTGGAGCCCTGAACAAAAGGCCTGACGTAGCTTACGGGTAACCCATGCTATACCTCATTCTTCTCCTATAGGACGAAGCCATTTTCTTTTGCACATTAGTTTGCTAGGCACAATGTGTGTATGTATATATATTTGGTTTGTGTGTGTATGTGCATAACTATGTATGTATGTATATATATATGTTGCCAAATGTTTACAGAACTGGTTACCTGGGAGCACAATGGAATCTATTTGTTTTGTTTTTGTTTTTGTTTGTTTGGTTTTTTTTCTTAAAAGAGGGGCTTTTTGTCTGTTTATATTTCAGAGTTGTGTTCGTATGCACACAAAGTTTACACCTTTATCTGTTCACTACTCGGTGCAATGGAGAGGCAGCAGAATGTATGTTTTCCTCCCTGCGGAATCCATTAAGGGCAGATTATTTGATCTGCATGGTTCCCACCCCCGCTTCCAGTGGCAGCTAAATCTGAAGTGCTGTCCCTTTTCAGTTGTGCCTCTTGCAACCCATTGCCCTATTTTTGGCAGGCTGAGTGTTCAGGCTCCGATCTGGATCCTAAAAGTGCATTCCTACCATAGCTTCCACTGTAGCTGTGGTAGGCTCAAAAGGGCCTAGTAAACTTTTGTGAAAGGAAAAGACAAGTTCTTCAGGAGCCAAATGGCAAAAAACAAATGAACAAACAAAAAACTTTTATCTGAGAAGCATCAGCATACTGACTACTGATCTACTGATCGTATTGAGACTTGAGATAAATACTGGGAACTGCCCAGTGTGGCTACAATGACAGAGAGAACAATGCAAGATGCAGAACAGACCTGGCTGAACTCTTCCACTTCCTTATGTCTTGCTTATCGCCATTGTTCCGTCTGGAGGATCTCTGAAGCAATGCCAAGAGGGATCCCCCCCCCATGGACAGATCTTGCCTTGACCTTGACTGGAGAAAGAGCCACCTTTGTCAAGGGGAGGGGGGTTTGATGGATTTTTGCTTACCTTCTGCTTAATGGATGGGAAAGCACTTCCGCCTTCTCATGGAGAAACGCAGGCAGCCAAGACTGGCCTGGCTGGAAAATGTAGTTATCCTTGGATGTGTTTCTACCAAGTCCAGCTATGTTATACAGTATGATTGTGCTAAAGTGGGCCATAGAGAAGAGGTCTCTTTCTAAGCCTTTGCTCTGCTACAGGGTGAAATGCAGCCATGTCCTTTCCATAGGGTGCCTTACCTGCAAAATTATTCATGCCGGGCTCCCTGTTTAGAGAAAGGATCCTTCAAGTTCTTTGGGACTGCAACTTCCATCATTCTTCATCATTAGCTATGCTAGTGTGGGCATTTCCGTCCAATAACACTTTGAATGCCACATCTTGCTCCTCCCGTAGCTAAAGCCAGGTATAACAGGGCACAATGCTAATAATCTGGCATTATTAGAATCAGGGGGTTTGAAATGGGCTTCACAGCTTCTGAGTAAATGGCTGCTCTCCCATCTGATTGCTTTTCTTGTCTGGCCACAAACTGCACAGCCTCTGCCTTTTGGCATACTTTCCATTTTGGATTGAATACCAACCTTGGGGCACTTGCTCTGATGGAGGCTGGGGTGTAAAGAACTGCTGGAGGGAATGGGCACACACTGACTCCCACCAGCTGCCCGGCAGTGGCACCCTAGGATACTAGGCAGAATTGGGCAGGGCAGATCTAAGGAAGGAGCTTCTCTTGAACCGTAATACGCTGTGGCTTGGGAAAAGTGGGGCGATCTGCTGGTGTGGCCTGGATGGATCCTGATTCCAGCCAGAGTACTGTTGAACCCACATCCTTTAGTTATCAGAATGGTAGACAACCCCCAGCTCGGAGACCAGTAGTGGCAAGGGTTTCAAGTTAAACTCCAGTGGTGATGATTATTTTTTTTCCAAAAAGTGTATTTTTTTGGGGGGGGGGGTTAAAAAGATGTAATGCAATTACACTTGAAAAGTGGGAATGATATAAAAATACTTCTGAGCATGTTTACAGTGAGTAACATTTTGTAGTTACTTTAAAAATTACTCCAGTGTGCATTTTTTGAAGTTTCTTCAGGGGCAAGTTTGAGTAGTACGGGCAATGCACTTGGCCATTCTATCATTCATCCTACATTTTGAAAGTGACCAACAGCAGCTAACAGTTCAAGAAAGCTGCTTTTCAAAATTGTTGTTGAGTCACTCTGACTTTTGATGACCCCATGAATGAGGGACTACCAAAATGTCCTGTACTCAACAACCCTGCTCAGCTCTTAGAAACGCAAAGGCATGGCTTCCTTTATCAAGCGAGTGAACTACTGTAGAAAAAGGTGGTTTACAAAAGCTGCAACGAGTAATGGGAACAATTACTTAAAAAAATGTTTTGGTCTTCTTGTGGAGCCAACATGGTTTCTTGCTGAAAGCTTCCTCCTGACATTATAGAGATAGAGGTTGAATTCTGGACCAGCATCATAAAATCATGCGCTCCTTCCAGAACTGTCTTCCAAATCTGAAGACCCACAGGGTTTTATACTGGTAGAAATGTAATTTCTTGTTTTTTTAATCTCTCTCTCCCTGCCCCCCCGGCCTGCATTCCCATTTTTGCAGGGAAGTACAGTGGACCCTTGTATAACAAACAGCTTGTATAACATAAAATCTGTACAACATAAAAAATTCCGGAGATAGGGGAAATTTGCTTAACATAATCGCCTATGGGGAGAATCCATACAACATAAAAAGGGGATTACTCCGTTTTCAATGCATTCCTATGGAAAATTTGTATAAAGTAAAATTTGCTTAACATAATTTCATTTGGAACAAATTAATTCCTTTATACAAGGTACCACTGTAGAGAGAAAAATCTGATGTAGAGTTTAGGAGCCTTGTGGCACAGTGGTTCAATGCCTGTACTGCAGATAAAACTGCTGACAACCTGGAGTTCAATCCCAGGTAGCTGGCTCATGGCTGACTCAGCCTTTTATCCTTCCGGTTGGTAAAATGAGTACCCAGCTTGCTTGGGGGGTGGGGATGTATAACCTGCATAATTAAGCTATAAACCGCCCAGAGAGTGCCTGAAGCGATGTGGGGGCGATATATAAGCAGAACACTTTGCTTTGCTTTATTTTGTCATTTAGGGTGGTGCTAATGATGCCAATCATCACGTCGGCCCAATACAATACCACTAGAATTGCCCGTACTTTTTCACTAGGTTAGATCTGAGCAGTGTCTGACTTCATTGAAGGGTACTCAGAAGATTATGAAGTATCTCCTGGAATGTCATCAAGGTTCATAGTTTTCCTCTAAAACAGCCTTGAATATTTTGGCCAGTAGAACGCTGTATAATGTGTTAGGCATGGTGACTAGAAGCTGTAACAGCTGGCTAATGAATTTACATTTTAAAGCTAGTGTTGTAGCCTGATAGTCCTTGCATTGTCTCCCAAAAAACCAGACAAAGCTATTAGGGATCTTAGTTCATGAGCATTTCAACCCTGTTGGGAAGGGGAGGATTGGTGGTTTCTGTCCCAGTTTTGTGCAGGGTGGATAAAAATCAATGATTTTTTTAAAATAACGAATTAATATTTAAAATGCTATGGCCAGAGAAAAGTGGGAAAATCTGCTAGCAGATAGTCAACAAATTTAAATCATCAAGAAATTCATTTTTTTTTTAATCATGATTTAAACCAATTTGATTAAATCAGATCCATCCAGGATCCATGTCACCATTGTCTTTTTGTTAGCCTGAGCTGTGAAAACCCTAGATTGCCTTATTTCTAATGCACTCCTTGAAGTGGTCTTCTCCCCTGCCGCAGGTACTTCTGAAGGTGAGTTCTTCCCAGTGTAGTCTTCCTCTGCTCTGCCTTCTCTCTCTCTCTCTCTCTCTCTCTCTGCCTTTCCTAAGGGCTGCACGTGGAGCTGACTGCTACCTGCCTCTCTTGTCCTAAAGCGACTGCTGGCACTGGCTCGCTGCTCCTCTGTTCAAAAACCAAAGAGTGCCGAAGCAACACACTGAGGAGCCCTTGCTCTGGCTTCCTGCTCAGAATGGGAGCATGGGAGGAGCAGCTTGCGTGCCTGCTGTCTTGTTAGAGGGAGAACTGCCCTGGACTTCTGTGCTTAGACGTCTCAACTCGTCTGAGTTGCCACAGAAGATATAAATTAAACTGGTAAGTTCTGTTCCTGGTCTGTGCCTTGGGGGAAAGGCCAGGAGTGGGAAGCCATTTGCAGAATCTAGTCTTCAAGAGTTGGGAGCAGAACACACAGATTAATATAGACTCAACTTATTCGGCTGAAACCTTTCCTCACATGGGAGAGGAAGGAGAATCAAGGGAGAGAGGCCAAGCGTGACCCGCCAGGACAGCGAAAGCCCTAGTGTTGTCAGTGACTGCCTATAAATGCCCACCTTTCACTTAAACCATCCAAAGAGTAACATCAGCATCGCATGGAGACTTGTGCCTGATAGTTTCTGGAGTGCTCAGCTCACACTTTTGGAGCTCCTTATCATCTCTTCCATTAAACAAGAGTTGTTCAAGTATGGAGAGGGTGGGCAAGAAGCATCTAGGGTTGGGGTGTTGTGGGGGTCACAGCAGACCGCAGCTGGTGCTCTGTGCATACATAAATGCCAATGTCTTTCATGTTTTTATATACAGTGTAATGGTAATGTTAAAATACTGTATCGATACAGGCCAGGTGCTGACATTCCGTCCCATGCACTTGGTGCATCGTAATGCCATTGGGAGGCGCAGCAGCCCAGTGGCATATGGAGGGCCAACCCAACCCATTCCCTGCCCTGTCTTTAGAATTACATGAATAATGGCATGAATTTATTAGCCGTGAGAGCTAAAGGGGAGAGGAGCTGTAGCCCAACCTGTATAGAAAGGGGCAAGATTGGAGAAGTTAGTGGAAGGGTTTGGGGTGCCTCCTTATCTGCTCTTTGTCCAGTTCTGCTCAGGAAAACAAGCAGCGTTCAACATCCTTTTTAAAGCAGGAGTAATGCAATTTTTCTGAATGAATGTTTCATTCAGCAATCAACCATGGCATTAGGACCTCATTATGGGCGAGTCCCTACCAGCTAAAATCTCATTAGCATGTAGGCAATGCTGGGATTATTGTTTTGGTTTTTAGCCCCCTTTGTACTTCATCTTGTTTCGACTGAACCCCGCTTTGCTGCTTGTTCATTCAGTTCAGAAAGATCTTCTACATACTCTTGGCAGACTGGGCTTTCCCCATCCTGGATAAATTAGTGCAGTCTGCTTTTAAGCCAATTAATTTGGGAACACGTTAAATAGCACCAGTCATAGGTGAGAACACAGGAAGCTATTTTCTGCTATTAGTTCATTAATGTTTGTGCCTCTCAGATGTAACAGCTTCTAGTTTGGCTTGGTTTTTAAAGATTGGGAGTCAGAAATGGGCTTACCAGGCACCTTACAGTTTGACCCTCAGTTAATTGCCGAAACCTGCTCATGAGTTCTATTCCACTATGGTAGTTAGAAGGAAGAGATTGGGAAAATTCCCCTAGTTTTGTCTGTAAAAGTGTAGCATTTCTCATCTCTTATTTGAAGAGTCCGACCTTAGCTTGCTGTTTCCTCTTATATTTTTGTGGCTGTAATAAGATAGTGGGCAGGTGGTTTTATGCTGGATGACCTGGGCTCGCACCAAATGGAAGTATGCTGTACCTTGGGATCAGCATATTGTGCGATGGCCCATGGTTTGCTTCCTTGTGAGATACATTCTGCTTAATATACCTTGGTATATCACACGTTCTGTGCGGCTGCCAAATGTAGAGCTAATTTGCTACTAATTGGGTCAATTATGCTATTAGTGAACACAGCAGTAATATTGAGATACTGCCATCCTGAGTTGTGCTCTGGGCTGATTGAAAACATCAACAGTCTTAAAGAGTTTTCAACTGATGACATTCTGAGATTCCCTTCCCCAAAATAAAAAACCCACCTCAGCCTCCCCCAGATCCCCAAGAGAATGTAAAAGAAAAGTGGGGTGTAATCTTCCTCAGAAGATTACAGCAATTTTAGGAAACTGTAGGCCTCAATTGACACCATTTTGACTCATATTTCCACTGGCTTTAGTTAATTTTAATATGAGTCCTCAAATTAGGAGAAAAAGTTGTGTTCCCCCTCCCCCCCACATCCTATGGGGTGAGGCTGGGGGACGACAAAGAATCAGATAGGCACCTACACTGCAGTAGTGATGGCATACCTATCTTTTGAGTGAAAACGAAGCCACAAGGTCAGTGGATTTGGATGTCTCTAGCAGCCTTTAAAAAGCTCGACCTTATGAGCTATCGTATTGCAGAACCACAGCAAGATATAGAGGACCCGGGAGATACGGCTTATTTAGTAGTACCTGTGCTCTCCCTCCACTCCCATATCAGCAAGGTAGGGAGCGAGCTGGGATAGAGCATATGATTCTGGCCCCACCATTAGACATAATGGGTGGCAGTCTTAAAGAGAAAGAAGGCTGTCCTATTACTAATACAGTATTGAAATATGTCTGTTTTGTTCAGGTTGTGTGTGTGTGTCTTGTCCTTCATTTTGAGCAGCAAAACATTTGGGGCCCTTGAAAAATGAACTAGATGTGAGGTTCCAGACAACTGCAGTCACTTGGGATCTGTCCCGTACCTGCCTGAGTTTTAGGTTTCTGCTTTTTCCCATATCAAGCAGTGGCTCCTCCTGTGCACCTATGAGGAGAAAAATAATTTTTTGGCCAAACTATGACAGAGAATCTTGAGCGTTCCAGGTATGTTGGATGTCAACTCCCATAGTCCTCACCATTGGTAATGTGGGGTGATGTGCCCTACTGTTGCATGCACCTGGCTGCAGTTACATAAAAGTCAGATTCTGAGTTCTGAAGAGTGGGCAACAAAACGTGGGACTCCAGAGAGAGAAGAAAGGGTCTGGTCCTAATAGAGCAAGCATCCATCTTGCCCACAGGAAAGGCATGGAAAATGTTCTGGGCCTGTTGTTGGCAAGGGTCAGGCAAAGTAGAAACGGGAGTGGGCTTCATTCTGTGGAGAATGTGCTGTGTGTTGCTATGGAGCTGGGTAGGGCAGAAACCGTATGTGCAAATCATCGTTAGAGAACATATCTCTGTCAATACCCATTTAAAACATGACTGCTATTTGAGTAAGGAGACACAGTAATCTGAAGCATCCCTTCTGTCCTGCTGTCATGTTGGCTTGAGATGTAAAATTTCTGGAAATGTTTGGAGGGAAAAATGACCCCTCCCAATGTTTCCCTTTTTACTTCAAAGTTCCCCTCTCCCCGGCTTCAGAATTTCTGGAAATGTTACATCTCTAATCCTGGCTACTTAATGCCTTCCTGGGATCCCCCATGTTCTAGAAGACAGAGTGTCAAATGTTTACATTTAATACATCCCTGTGCCTTAGTTTCTGCCGCTTCTGATTCTGGTACAGGAAAATTACGGAATCCTTTGGTTCTCTGTGAGTTTTTGGGCTACAAATCCAATAATCCCTTAGGACTGGCTACACTGGCTGGCGTTTGTGGGAGTTGATCTCAACAGTCAAATCCTTTGATAGGCCATGCCTCCGTGGAGGGTCCCCAACCCTTAATAGCAAATAGAATGGGTTTGTCTTTATTTCTTCTTTTGTTTTTCTTTTAACTACAGCCTCCAGAAAAGTTAAGGAATTACCCCAGCTAGAATTCAGGGGGATTTAGCCCCCACCTCAAAAGTCTTCTTAGGTGGCGGATACAGCTTATTACCGCTAATGTAACAGTGAGGTGGAAAGTGCTCAGTGTATGTGTGTGTGTGTGAGAGAGAGTGAGAGTGAGAGAGAGTGAGAGAGAGAGAGAGAGAGAGAGAGAGAGAGAGAGAGAACTGACTAAATGGGTGGGGATGCACATGAAGCTCTGCAGAGCATTATGACAGGGATGCCCAACCTTGGGTAACCTAAGCGTTCTTGGACTGCAACTCCCAGAGACCTCCAGCCAGCACAGCTGGTGGTGAAGGCTTCTGTGAATTGCAGACCAAGATACCTACAGTTGGTAATGACAGCATTGGCTTCCCGCGAGAAGCACTTTGTATACAACATAATGGGCAGAGAGCCTACAATACTGAAATGCTTTGCCGTGCCACAGAGCTTAACCTCAACCAGTCCCTTC
This sequence comes from Phrynocephalus versicolor, assembly GCA_023846285.1. NCBI lineage: Eukaryota > Metazoa > Chordata > Lepidosauria > Squamata > Agamidae > Phrynocephalus > Phrynocephalus versicolor. The sequence continues at coordinate 6,285,708 of JAHTLZ010000010.1, forward strand.
TGCCTTGGAACTCAGAAGCAGAGGGATCTTTATGTTGCAGGTTCAAGTTATACCAGATAACATTGTGAGGCTAAAGCCCTTAGAATTCTAGCTAGGTTAATTCCAGGAGGCTTCTGGGGGGATGTGGTAAAAATAAATACATTTCATCCCCAGTAGCACCCATGCAGTTCTTTGGAGGAGCACTTTTGCATTTCTAACTGCTTCTTCCAAGACAACTGTGTCCCAAATACTTCTTCAGTGGCACCATTCAAGGGCCTTCTCAATTTCATTACCTCTGCCACCTCAACCTCTCCTTTCCTCTCCAGTAAGGCCACATTCTATATTTGTGAATGATTCTATAGTAGATACATGAAAGGGAAAAGTCGGATATCTCAGCTTATAAGTATTATAAACGCCCATCTTATTTCTGCAAGCAAGTTTTTCCCCCTCTGCCCAGCCTCTCTGTAAAGTATCACTCAGAAGCCGGATGCTATTTGGAACTCCAGGCCACTTCCACCATTGCTGTCCCTGTCCTTGACTCTCTTACCCACCTGGCTCATTTGGTATTTCCTGGTGCCTATTTGAAGGTGCAGTGAGAGCAAGGAGGCAAACACTGTGTGGCAAGCATGCCAGGGGTATGAGACAGAATCCTTGCACTTGATATTTAGGGCTGGATGTCATTCCCTTTTAGGTGCACACAGGAGTAGGCACAGTTCCATTGTGCAAGGGGGTGTTCCCATAGCATCCTTGTAGGTCAGCAGGCAGCTGGCAATGGGGCCATGAGCACACAAATGTCAGGAAGGGGAAAGGCCCATCTACCCTTCTTGCCCAGCCTGCCACAGACCCAACTTTTTACAAATGTCATTAAATGACACAAGATTGGAGGGACTTCATGTTACAGAAAGGTTGATGCAAAAAACCAAGACTCGGCAGCTCCAAAGTTACTCATTTTTTACAGCTGGTGGGGGGGGGAGGGGATGAAGCAATCTGTTTTTAACAAGACTCTACCATTAAGCTCTGCATCTTATGATCCAGATATTGGAAGATCTGCTTAGCACCATGTTTTTCTTCTGTATTTATTGTTTCAATCATATCATTACAACAACTGTACACTGTAAATAAAAGCAGATAGATACTATCACCTATGTTGTGTTTTTATCACTGTATAGAATGTAGCATCACTAGAACATATAGAAGTAAAATCAATATGCCTCTTTCTTGAATTTAGAGTGATTGATTATAATTAACAAATCGTGTGTCTTGATATCCTTACCATCACTCCCAGCTTACATTATGGAATGATATGTGAGTTGGCTAGGCAGTGAATATACCGTACTTTCTTTACACCGCCTTCTTGAAAAGGACCCAAGGTGGCTTACAATAATTAGGAACAATATACAGTCCAGTACAATTAAGACATATTCCGTTTCAGAACAGGGAATGAAGGGTATCTTACAGCATTAAAAGGCATCATTAAAGCTAAAAGAGAATGCAAGCAGTTAAATTCCATGCAATTCCATGTATAGTAAACTATCTAAAAGTTATGAGATGGAAACTAACATTGAAAACATAGTGTTGTGCAATCACACAAGGAGAGATATAAACAAAAAGTTATAAGTGGCTAGAAACATAAAGTCTGTAGTCATGTATGATGGATTCATATGAAAGACACATAATAGGTAGTCCTTCCTTCAGGGAAAGCTTGCCTGACGAGAAAGGTCTTTTCCTCTTTCTGGAAAGACATCAGAAATGGGGCAGTCCTGGTCTCTAGTGGGAGGGAGCTCCAGAGTCTGGGCGCCACAGCCAAGAAGGCTCTTTCATATGTTCCCATGAGATGTACCTGTGAGGGTGATGGGATGGAGAGAAAGGCCTCTCCTGATGACCTTAGCACCTAAGCTGTTTCATGCTGTGAGAGTCGATATTTGAGGTACTGTAACAAGACCCAGGTTATATAGTGCTTTGTAGCTTAAGGTCAGCACTTTGAATTGTGCCCGACAGCTGATTGGCAGCCAGTGGAGCTGCTAATAGTGGTGTAATGTGATCTCTGTACCCCACCCCAATCTGGCTGCTGCCAGATCATGTATACAGTCAACCCTCGTATAACAAACGTTTTGTATAACATAAAAAATTTCAGAGATGGGGAAATTTTCTTAATGGAATCGCCCACGATGTTCAAGCCAGGCTCTCTTCTTTGTTGAGATCGGCTGAAATTCTGTTTATGATTTTTGTCATATTCTGATCTGTACAGGTGCCAAGGTAAGTGCTGAAGGAGTCAAACCTATACAAATTGAGGCCGTGGGTCTAATCATTATAAGAAGAAATCCCAGATGAGACCAAATTCTGGTCTTGTATGACATTCTATTCACACAGGTCTCTTTGGGAATTGCAGGGCATTATTGGAACTCCACTCTCCTTCTTGCGTTCTCCAACAACTGATATACAGTGGCAAACTGCCCCCAGTACTGGAGGTGATACATATCTAAACTAGCCACTGATGGCCTTAACCTCTGTGAATATATCTAATCCATTTTTTAAAAAAATCCAGTTTGGTAGCCATCATTGTACCCTGCAGCAGAGAATTCCCCAGTTTTAACAATCTGCCAAGAGAACGTTCTATGCCATCTAGTATCTAAGACAACTTTACAAAATTCTTTGCCATCTTGTGTCCTGAAGAGTACCCTAAATGATGCACAGGAAAAACTGAAGCCCTTGCTGCTGCTTTTGTATGCATCTGGGTGTGCGTCTGACTAGTTCAAGAAAACGAAAGCTGGTGAGGATTATATTATTACTACCAATTTCTAGGCATTACCAACAAAATATTTTTAACACCTCTATTCAGCTACACTTTCCAGGCCTCTTTGAAGCAGCATCACCAACGTGGCTACAGAATAGTTGACATAGTGAGGTCCACTAAATACCCTGCGTGCTGCAGCAGCAGCTTAAACCTATGTACAGCTTTAGGGTCCTAGATACACTAAACTTGGTGGGAAGAAAGAGGTTTGAATCAAACTTCATTGTATTTATTTGTGGACTGGAAGATTATCATCAGCATCATTCTTCTTCCCAGATGGAAGTGGAAGGCTGTAGAAATCAGTCTTGGTGAAGTTGAGCCAAGTTTCTGCTGGGTCTTGGTTAGATGACGGGCAGCCAGAACTGGTTGGTTTGGTTCTGCCACAGAGGCTGGAGGAAGGAGTCACGGATAGGCTGGTGGTCTTGTACAAGGGGAGAGGTCCCTGTGCATTTATTCTGTGAAAAGAGTTGCTCCGATTCAGAGATGATAGTGTTATAAAGTTGGGTGAGTCCCCATCATCTTCTGGACCACTTGATTATAATCAGATCAAAACTACAGCCTCAAAAGGCACCCTTAATACTCAAAGCCTAAAGTATGCCATTTGCTAGGGGGAACAAAAATCATGGTGGCACAGGAAGTCATGTGGAAAATACTGGCTGCTGGAACACCCTGTTTTGGTATCACTGCTAACCACCCACTGCCATTCATTGCTTATTTTCAAAGGACATATGGAGGCATGGCATGCAGACATGTTATGCTATTGCTAGTACTCTAACTGATATCTTGATACATGTTGTTACAGGTAATAGCTAAAAGCATTTCTAAAAATCCTTATATAGCACAAAACATGCTATTAGTATTAACCACTTATCTTTTCACTTGCACTAAGAAACTATTCTTGAGGAATATAGTGGGGAAAAACATGCCGCCTTCTCTTAAAGAGCTGCTTACAACATGCAATAAAATGACACTGCAACAAGTACATTGGCAAATAAAAAAGCAAATACACACAGTGTGAAACAGCAGCACAAACAATCAGGCCATCAAAACTGCTGCGACAGGAGATGAAAAATGGGGGAGCCCCTAACACAGAAGCAAAGAAACCCACCACTGCTGTGTCCTCAGCTCACACCAAAAGACCTCTTTGAAAGCCTAGGTCACAACTTGACACACAAATACAGAAGAGGCGAAGATCAGTCCAGTTGGAGCCCAACTTCCACCAGCCGCAGAGTGCAAACAGTAGGGGAGGATGGGAGTTGTAGTTCAACAAAATCTGGATAATCATACATTAATCACTCCTTTGGTCTGCAAGTGCTAGATTTGGCTGGGGCTATACATGATTTCCTAGTTGGGATTATTTTAATACAGTAATGGTGCCACAACTGAGAAATCCTTGTTTCTTAGAAATATCTGGCATGCTAAACCTGGGAGAGAGTTTTCTATAAGGCTAAACAGGGTTAACAGGAAGGGGGCAGCATATCCCTTATGCATGTCAATCGAACCCCAGACATGGAGAGAATTGGAATCCTTCAAGTCTATCAGCATGGAAGAGTCACCTTCTGAGAAAAATCACAGCCACAACTTATTTCCAAGTAAATGTGCATAAGATCAGGATCTAAGGGGGCACTGAGCAACTGCAATCACGCCTTTCTGTTTTAGAATGGATTTTTGATCCTTCTTTGCTAGCTGATATATTTTGCACTTTGATCTACAACCTCCAGTAGTATTTCTTTAAAAAGCAAACTGCATGTAATGCCAGCAAATTAAATTAAACAACCATGGAAGGACTGACAACCGAAAGCCAACTGGAAGAAACAGATCTTGTGGACTTGTACACAATGTGAACAGGTAGGCAACTGTCCTAGCATCAAGGCAGGGAACAGGTTAGCCCTCATTTCCCACATATTCCCAATCTATGGGAAATCTGGAAGTTGAGTCATGGCAACTGGACTTCTTTTTCTTGAGAGACTGAAACGTTTCGCTGCTCATCCAAACAGCTTTGGGAAAGCAATCCAGCATCTTCGGGCTAGCTGCTTGGAATGCCCTGCTTCAGTTGGTTGCAGTTCTTGTCTGCCAGAAAGTTAGTTATACAGATAAATGATTGGCTATACAGATAAATGAGTGGACTGAGAAGTGCTTGCAAGATGAAGGTACTAGATTGTGTGTGGTATTACAGCAAGACCTACTGAAGGCTGCGCTAACCACCATAAGAAAGAAAGGAGTCTATTTCCAGTTTTGTAAAGACCCCTCGGAGGGAGATAAAGCAAGATGAAGACTTGGTGGCTTAAAGAGTGCCAAGAGGACAGAAATGTGGAGGACTATAGATATGCCTTGGATTGTTGTTGTTCAGTCGTTCAGTCATGTCCTACTCTTCGTGACCCCATGGACCAGAGCTCGCCAGGCCTTCCTATCTTCCACTGCCTCCCGGAGTTTGGTCAAATCCATGTTGGTTGCATCGATGACACCGTCCAACCATCTCATTCTCTGCCGTCCTCTTTTCCTTTTGCCTTCAATCTTTCCCAACCTCAGGGACTTTTCCAAGGAGTCCTCTCTTCTCATGAGGTGGCCAAAGTACTGGAGCCTCAGCTTCAAAATCTGTCCTTCCAGTGAACATTCGGGGTTGACTTCTTTCAGGATGGATAGGTTTGATTTCCTTGCAGTGCAGGGGACTCTGAAGAGTCCCCTCCAGCACCACAGCTCAAAAGCATCGATTCTGCAGCGATCAGCCTTCTTTATAGTCCAGCTCTCACTTCCATACATCACTACTGGAAAAACCATAGCTTTGACTATCCTGACCTTAGTTGCCAAAGTGATGTCTCTGCTCTTTAGGATGCTATCTAGGTATGCCATTGCTTTCCTCCCAAGAAGCAGGCGTCTTTTAATTTCGTTGCTGCAGTCGCCATCTGCAGTGATCAAGGAGCCCAAGAAAATAAACTCTGTCATTGCCTCCATTTCTTCCCCTTCTATTTGCCAGGAGGTGATGGGACCGGTGGCCATGATCTTAGTTTTTTTGATGTTGAGCTTCAGCCCATTTTTTTCACTCTCCTCTTTCACCCTCATTAAGAGGTTCTTTAATTCCTCCTCACTTTCTGCTATCAGAGTAGTATCATCTGCGTATCTGACGTTGTTGATATTTCTTCCGGCAATCTTAATTCCGGTTTGTGATTCATCCAGACCTGCCTTTCGCATGATGTACTCTGCATATAAGTTAAATAGACAAGGTGACAGTATACAGCCTTGTCGTACTCCTTTCCCAATGTTAAACCAGTCAGTTGTTCCATATCCAGTTCTGACGGTTGCTGCTTGTCCCACATATAGATTTGTTAGGAGACAGATAAGGTGGTCAGGCACTCCCATTCCTTTAAGAACTTGCCATAGTTTGCTGTGGTCCACACAGTCAAAAGCTTTGGCATAGTCAATGAAGCAGAAGTAGATTTTTTTGGAACTCTCTGGCTTTCTCCATAATCCAGCGCATGTTGGCCATTTGATCTCTAGTTCCTCTGCCCGTTCGAAATCCAGCTTGCACTTCTGGAAGTTCTCTTTCCACATACTGCTGAAGCCTGCCTTGTAGAATTTTGAGCATAACCTTGCTAGCGTGTGAAATGAGTGCAATTGTGCGATAGTTGGAGCATTCTTTGGCGTTTCCTTTCTTTGGGATTGGGATGTAGACCAATCTTTTCCAGTCCTCTGGTCACTGCTGGGTTTTCCAAATTTGCTGGCATATCGCGTGGAGCACCTTTACAGCATCCTCTTTTAAGATTTTAAAGAGTTCAATTGGAATGCTGTCACCTCCACTGGCCTTGTTGTTTGCAATGCTTTCTAAGGCCCACTTGACTTCACTTTCCAGGATGTCTGGCTCCAGGTCAGCAACTACGCTACAGTATCTTGGTTATCAGGGACATCCAGATCTTTCTGATATAATTCCTCTGTATATTCTTGCCATCTCTTCTTGATCTCCTCTGCTTCAGTTAGGTCCCTACCATTTTTGTCCTTTATCATATCCATCTTTGCATGAAATGCCCCTTTAATATCTCCAATTTTCTTGAATAGAACTCTGGTTTTTCTTTTTCTGTTGTTTTCTTCTATTTCTTTGCACTGTTCATCCAAGAAGGCCGCCCTGTCTCTCCTTGCTATTCTTTGGAAGTCTGCATTCAATTTTCTGTATCTTTCCCTTTCTCCCTTGCATTTTGCATCCCTTCTCTCTGCCGCTATTTGTAGGGCCTCGTTGGACAACCACTTTGCTTTCTTGCATTTTCTTTTCTTTGGAATAGTTTTCATTGCAGCCTCCTGTACAATGTTACAAGCCTCCATCCATAGTTCTTCAGGTGTTCTGTCCACCAAATCTAGTTCCTTAAATCTATTCTTCACTTCTACTGTGTATTCATAAGGGATTTGACTTAAATTATACCTGACTGGCCCAGTGGTCTTCCCTACTTTCTTCAGTTTAAGTTTGAATTTTGAAATAAGAAGCTGATGATCTGAGCCACAGTCAGCACCAGGTCTTGTTTTTGCTGACTGTATAGAGCTCCTCCATCTTTGGCTGCAGAGAACATAATCAATCTGATTCCGGTATTGTCCATCTGATGATGTCCATGTGTAGAGTCGCCTTTTGTGTTGCTGGAAAAGAGTGTTTGCAATGACCAGCTTGTTATCTTGACAAAACTCAATTAGCCTTTGCCCTGCTTCATTTGGAACTCCAAGGCCAAACTTGCCAGTTATTCCTTTTATCATTTGACTCCCTACTTTAGCATTCCAATCCCCTATGATGAGAAGAACATCTTTCTTTGGTGTCAGTTCTAGAAGTTCTTGTAAGTCTTCATAAAATTGGTCAATATTAGACTCTTCAGCACCGGTAGTTGGTGCATAAACTTGGATTACTGTGATGTTGAAAGGACTGCCTTGGAATCATACCGAAATCATTCTATCATTTTTTAGGTTGTATCCCAGCACTGCTTTTCTCACTCTATTGTTGACTATGAGGGATACTCCATTTCTTCTATGGGATTCTTGCCCACAGTAGTAGATGTGATAGTCATCTGAACTGAATTCACCCATTCCTGTCCATTTAAGTTCACTGATGCCCAAGATGTCAATGTTTATTCTTTCCATCTCACGTTTGACCACATCCAGCTTACCTTGGTTCATAGATCTCACATTCCAGGTTCCTATGCAATATATTTCTTTGCAGCATTGGACTTTCCTTTCTCTTCCAGGCACGTCTGCAGCTGAGTGTCCTTTCGGCTTTGGCCCAGCCACTTCATTAGCTCTGGAGCTACTTGTATTTGTCCTCCGCTCTTCCTCAGTAGCATGTTGGACGCCTTCCGACCTGAGGGGCTCATCTTCCAGCGTCATATCTTTTAACCTTTTGTTTCTGTCCATGGAATGTTCTTAGCAGGGATACTGGGGTGGCTTGCCAGTTCCTACCCAAGGATATACCTTGGATAAAGGTGATAAATAAACTTAAGGAATAAATAATAAAGATGCAACATGTTCACTTGAACATGAGCCCACCCACTCCCACATGACCTGGTCAGTCCTAAAGTTGCCCAGAGGTCTCTGAAGTCCTGAGCTAGAGCTGGGCTCTTCTTCATGGATACTGAAAGCTCTTCATGCATACCACTAATCTGGGAGTCTCAGGTATTAGGCCTGAGATGGCTCAATTTAAGGGTGAGTTGCAACACCCTGATAGTATTCCCTGACTGTGCCTGGAATCCGGCTCCAGGAACAATAAATCACAACCAGGCAGTGTCAGGATCTTTTTAGCAACATGTCTTGTTGAGTTTGTTTACCAATATCCAATGCAATTCTGAACAGGAGAAACAAAAAGTCACGTGGCAAGTTAAAGGCTAACAGGTTTTGCATAGCATCAGCTGTCATGGGCTGCAGTCCACAAAGGTAAAAAAAAAGATAAAGGTTCCCCATGCACATGCATGCTAGTTGTGTCTGACTCTAGGGGTGGTGCTCACCTCCGTATTCAAGCCCAAGAGCCAGTGTTGTGCAAGCCCATGGCCACGTGGCTGGCATGGCTGCAAGGAAACACAGTTTTACCTTCCCGCTTTTTATGGAGGTACCTATTTATCTACTTGCATTTACATGCTTTCAAACTGCTAGGTTGGCAGGAGCTGGGGTTAACAGTGTGAGCTCACTCCACTGCATGGTACCCGGGATTCGAACAGCTGAGCTGCCAACTTTGCAGGCTACAGTTTTTCAGTGCTCTAGCCCGCTGAGACACTACGCGCATAGGGCAGTCCACAAAAGCTGATGGCAAATAAAATGTGTTCATTTTAAAGAGGCCACAATACTAAAGTTTTTTTTTTTTTACTAAAAACGATGATATCAAGGGGAAGCTCTACCACCAGGCTCCCAGGTTTGCTACAGAAGAGTACATGCTACTTCTCTGGAAAACATAATGCCCTTAGCAGCTCATAATAGCTCCATAAAGGAACAGAAAAAATGCCCATATATTGGGATACATAGATTAGAAATGCTTTCGATCAATCAGTCAATCAGGATAGTACAGTACTGTAATAGTAAAATCACTTTTACTATTTGTAAAATCAGTCAACGACTTTCTGAGGGGAACCAGGTTGCACCCCGGACTCTTTCTCCATCACCAGCTGATTCATTCTGAGGAAAGGCAGGAAACAAAGAGAACTCACCAGCCCTGACAACTGAGGAGAGAGAGAAAAGGAAGGTGCAAAGCTGGAGGCGACTAGCACTTTCCATTGACGAATGCAGAAGGCGATAGAAACCCACTAATTCTTCCACCTTGGGAAATATGTACAGTGGTACACTGTATAAAGGAATTAATTCGTTCCAAATGAAATTATGTTAAGCAAATTTTTCTTTATACAAATTTCCCATGAGAATGCATTGAAAACAGAGTAATCCCTAATCACAATTTTTATGTTGTACGGATTCACCCCATACACGATTCTGTTAAGTAAATTTCCCCTATCTCCGGAATTTTTTATGTTGTACAGATTTTATGTTGTACAAACCGTTTGTTATACGAGGGTCCACTGTACCTGCAATAGGGTGGGGGAGGCGAGAGGCTGGGAGAAAACAAAAACAGAACAGAACAGGCTGCAAACGCTTCGTGATCCCAAACCGAGAAAGAACCAAGGAGACCTCATTTGGGCTCCCCTGGCCGTTGCGAAGTCACAACAACAGGAGGGGGAATCTTCGGGTGAAGCCGCGAGGCAAAATTCCAAACGTGGCATTTTTTCCAACCGTGTTCAGCTGGATCGCGAGGCTGTCTGTTGTCATGGGGGAGACGTCGAACGGGCCCATGACCATCCCACAGCCTGGCCCAGGAGACCGTGAGTGGTTCGCTTTGCCCACCGGAAAAAAAGAGAGCAAAATAGGGTGAGCGTGAGCAGCAGCAGCAGCCATAGAAATGCAAACGGGTACCGATTCCCGGAGAGGGAGGGGGTCCAGGGCAGCTACCGCAGGGGGGCGCCCTGGCACCTCCTGGAGGCAAAGGTTACACACGACGAAGCCTTGGGGGCACGGCGCCCCCTCTGGATCTGACACTCCCCCCCCCAAAAAAAAAGACCTCCATCCGAAATCCTTCGACCTCTTGCAAAATTGGCAAAGGGATCTCTCACTTTCCACCCCCACGAGGCTGGGAGGGGGAAACAAGCAGCTTCGGCGGCGCCATCCCTTGCGGGGGGGGGAATTGCACCTGTCCCCGGCGCGGTCCCTTGGCAAGCCTTGCAAAGGGCGGAGATGGGAGGAAGAGCCCTCTGAACCCGTCCCACGTGTTGCTTTTTTTTTTTTTTTGCAACCACCCGGTCCAGGCACGGAAGGGTTAAAGTCGGCGCAGTGATCCTCGGCCGAGCGTGCACGGCGGCTCCGTACGGGCTCATCTCTCACTTCCCCAAACGCCATTTCGGCGTGTCCTTCCGCCTCTGGGTTCCAACACGAAAATAAGTGCTCGGGGCCGTTCTTCTCCCGAGGCAACCCGCCCCCCCTCCAACCACCACCATCTCGAGGCACGCGCGAAGGGGGTGCCGGGGGGGGGCAGAGTCGAAAAGGGGTCCTGCCCGAGACCCGCTCGCCTTTCCCCCAACGGGGATCCGAGGCGTCGGGAGATAGAGAGAAAGCCTAAGTCTCTTAAGTGCGGGATCCCACCCTCCCCTTTGCAGAGGAGGAGGAGGAAGAGGAGGAGGGAGGGAGGTTAAGCAAACCCGGAGCTGGCCCAGCAGGACCTACTTTCCTCTCTGAAAATGGCTGCCTCGGTGAACACTTTCCGTTCAATTTCTGGAAGCTCTTCGTTGTAGGGGGGAAAGACCCGAGGGAGTCCCAGGCCCGCCCGCGATGCTTCTTTGAACGCCCCCCCCCCGCTCGCACCTCCCGTGTCGGAGCCGGGGATCAGGGCGCGGAGGAGAGAAGGTGAGGAGTTGGGGAGGGGGAGAAGCAAATAAATAAACGGGGGAGGAGAGGGAGCGAAACAGGAAAATAAAGAGAGGAGGCCTGGAACCGGAGGCTGCAACCGGGAGGAGGAGGAGGAGGATGGGGGGGGGGGAGAGAATACCGAGAGGGAACTCCCCCCGCCAAGCTCCCGCCCAGGAGGAAACAGTCAGGAGGGGGCCCGATTTAGAGGAGCCCCTCTGGCGAGCGAGGCCGGGCCAGTGGGCATTGGGCTGCTGCCTTGGGGAAAGAGCCCGTGGAGCGAAGGATGGGGAGACGCGGAGACTTCGCCTGAGCTCCCGGGCGGCGGGCGGGGGCGCGCGCGTGTGTGTCTATAGGGGGGTGGGGGGTTAGGGTTCGGGGCGACGTGGGTGGGGGCGGCTCCGTACGTGCCGTCAGTAAAAAGAAACTCCGAACGTTCCACGGCCCTTCCCTCATTGGCTGCCGCCGCCCCCCCCGCTCCGCGCGCGCCCCGGGAAGTCTCCGCGTTCCATCCGGTGGGCTTCCATTCTCTCCCCCACCCCCCGCCTCCCAGCCCCTCGAGGTTCGCCGGGGACCCCTTGGGTGAGCGTTGCGAACGTTCTCTTGGGGGAGTGGGGTGGGACGGGGGGGTGCTGGGCGGTGTGCTGGAAGGGACGAGAGTCCGGAGGCCGAAGTAACGAGGGGGAAAGAGGCCTTCGCCGTCGCCTGCTCGGAGATCAAAGGCAAACCCGGAGCTCCCTTTGTGTGTCGTCCTAGGGATCGCGCTGCTTCGCTCGCCCTTTCGCCTTATATTTTGGAACCCCGAAGTGCCGTGGTGGAGGAACGAAGCCACGCTCTCCCCCCTCCCCTTCTTTCGGAAGGGGGTTGGGCTGTCTGTTTTTTCCTGGGTGGAGAAAGAGATTCTCGGATATCGGATTTAGCATCTTTTCTAATCCTAATTTTCACTGGCTGTTTTTCTTTCTCTACTGGCTGGTTGTGTACAGAAGGCCAGCGTATTTTTGAAGGTGTTTTTTTCCTTTCTTTCTAAAGGGAGGAACAAATGCACACCCTTCCTTTTTCTCCCTTTTCGATTTTTCGGAGAATGATTTCTGCCATATCTTGCCGATGGATTTTGCCGAGTGAGGATTTCTGGATCGTCTTATAGAAAAGAAGAGAGGTAGGTGAGGACTCCCCATTTTGTAGAACGAGAACAAGGAATTAAAAACCCAATGCGAATCTCTTAGCCTTATTTCAGTGTCAGTGTTCTCTTGGTCTCCGGTATGGATTTACAGTAGACTTTTTCATCTTGGTTTATGTAAAATTCGGGTATAGGGAAAATGGTTATGTAAAAGCTATTCAGGAAGGGGAGTTATAGTGCTGCTTATAGTGACTGCATTCAGAATTTTTCCCTCCATAGTCTAGGCCCGTGATCTTGCTGCTATAGAAATAAGCTTTTAGGGGCTATTCTCTTTGCATCTGTCCTATTAGGAGAATACATCTGTGTAATTTTGAGATCTGTTCTTGTTTCACATGTACAGATTCCATGGCACAATAATGGACCCCACAAGGCACTGTGTTTTGGGTTGACTCTATACTAAAGGGAGATGGGACTGAAGAGGTTTGTTAAGAACACGTTAGAGGTTTGATGTGATCTCCCACTCCTTGGCTATATTCCTATCCCGAGAGTGTTTTCACCCCCTATTTTTGTTCACTTCCATTTGCAACCTGCAAAGAGGGACAAAGCTACATTACTAATTGGCCTTCCTAATGCAGGTGCCCATTCATCTTAGGGGGTTGTGCCTGATACTAAATTTAGATACTCCTGCCATTCTCCTTTTAAATATATATATATGCACATAAATATAATGCTGTGAATTTTGCCTAGGGTAATTGAAATGCCCCCGTCTCATGGGCACCCACTTTCCCCAAAGCAGAGCAGGCTATGTGGCAAGGCCTACTTTGCCCAGCAGCCCTCTGGAGAGCTGTACAGCCTGCATAGGATTATGGAGGAGTCCAAAGGGATTTGCTCTGAGAAGAACAGGGTGGGGGCAGGGGAGGAGAATTGTATTGGCATTCTCTCTCTCTCTCTCTCTCTCTCTTGCACACACAAAACACATACACTCT